>NJDC01000698.1:109010-150472 GCA_002245475.1 Calephelis virginiensis | reverse complement strand
TTGAATCCTCAGTAGCTCAATTGGTTAGAGCATTCGTCGGCTTGAGACGAAAGGTTACAGGTTCAAATCCTGTCTGGGGCGAAATTTTTTCTTTCTGTAAAATTTATAGACTAGACCAACATTTAAGTTTTAATAAAGTATAATTTTTATTTTACTAGATGTATACAAACCTAAAGATATTTTAATAATGATAATGCGAAACTTTATAATTTGTTTTAGTACGACTTTGTAATAATCAAAATATCTCAAATAACTATAAAAACCTAATAACTAAATTGAATGTAAAAGCTGTTCGCCACAAAGGGAGCTGTTCAAAAAATTATCCCACAGTTTGCCATTATCACTCACCGCGGATTCGTCATAAGGGAATGCAACATCAAATATTCAATTTTAAAACCGCCGCTAAAAGCGAAACGTCATCTGACTTTGCCAACGCAGCTGAGTCTCCACAATCTAAAATTTTGTTACAGATGGGACACGCACTTCACAAGAGAGATAAAATAAGAAATTGCATTAGCACAAGTGAAAATTTAAATGAATATGACAAAAACACTGGCCCCGCTAGACAGAAATTGACTTCCATAACAGTTTAGGGTGTGTTATTTATATAGCCCAAAATCGGAGCTTTTTAAATTATTCTGTCAAGAACAAGAAAGTAGCATAGAGTAAGAAAAATTTCATTAGCGCCAATCAAACTGACGAGGTCCAAAATGAAGCTAGCAAGGAGAGTCGTAATCACGGACTTTAGCAGGCACCCCTCAACGTGAGGTCTTATTAAGGGAATAATATTTACAAAACGAGACGCCTCAGAAATCCCCAAATTAAGATCTTGGTGAAACCCGCCCAACTTCCACAAAGTGGAATCATTAAATTAAAAATGTAAACTTTTCTCTTAGCAAGGTAATGGGCATCCCAATGTAGATAAATAGATGGAATAGCTGCAAAAGGAGCATTTTCCTGTTCATTAAATTTTTCCTTCGCTTTTTTATTTCGACCCCTGGTGCTAATTTTGTTGGAATTCACGCCCCTCTACTCCTCCTGCTGGGGCTCAATCACAGAAATTTTATATCCGGAATTAAATAAGTACCCAGCCGAGTTACGAGCAAAATTTAATATGGGCTTATTTTTAGCGGAGTATCTTACTTAATTAACAACATACAGTACCGTTCTCATTAATCTAGAAGATAATCTTGTTTATGAGTCACGATCAATATTTTATCATTCGTTCTGCATTCAGGATAAATTCTTAAACTCTTGCAGAAGGTAGTCATGAAACGTTTTCATTAGAGGCAACTTATTCTGAGGGTTGGTTTATAGTAACTCAATTGTCTATAAGATCGAGTCTCGCTGCAGGAAATGACAGTGAGGTCGGTGGCAAATGCGATTATAACAACTAATATGCTGTCTGCGAGAACCCCGTTGCTATTACTTCAAGCTATATCTTTTAACTGTTTTAAGGGTATCATTAGCAATCTTGTTATTACAATATTGTGCTTGGTATTTTATTAAATGTACTGAAATATTTTACGTAAACAGATACTCTAAAACATCTTAATAACTAATTGGCTGTATATATTTTAAAAAGCCGTTAACAGCACTTGCACCCACACGGATATGTTTTCTCCTTTATTTATTTATTTTAAGGATTGTCTTGCAGTCACTTTTTTAATGATATTTTTAACAAAGCAAAAGTAGTGCCAACAAAAGTAAATAAATAAATGACTAATTCTTGAGAGTGACTTGATAGTTATAATTTAAATTACTATTAAACATACTTAATGTGTTGTCTAATAACCGTTACACTATATTAGTTATTATTACAAATCAAAGCATACATGTATGATAATATAATATTAAATTCGCCAAACTCCATGAAGTAAATTATGATACTAATTAGTATAAAATTCTTACTAAATAGGTAAAATTAGCATCCGTACAGCAACTTATAAGCAATTTATTAAAAAAAGAGGTAGCCAGAGACACAACCAGGGCACCTAAGACTAGCCGAAAAGACTAAGCCCTACAATGTGATAGGTGGATCTGAATCACCAACTGCACACAGATCCTATCCCGGGCAACGCTATTTTTATTAGGACCACATTTTTCAATTTTTTGTTGTTGCCGGACCCGGGGGTCGAACCCGGATTCGCAAGAAGACAAGCCCGACGACGGAGCAATAGACTATAGAGAGAGAGAAAGAGAGAAAAATATTTCCTTTAACCTAGCCTTATCATTCCGGTGCCTTTAACAATGTACTGGATTATAAAGAAAATGTAACAGACAAATCTATACCTAATTTAAATTTGAATACTTTAATTCGCCGAGCTATCAAGTTCCCTTATAAGATATTGATTGGTGCAAATAAGGAAATCGAATTATTCAATGTCCACCCCTCATTTGTTTTCTGCTCCCCTACAGCAAAGATGAAGAAATTCTTTCTGAGTTTTCGATTACTTGTCCAATTAATTTTATAGATTCATTTATCTAAGTTGTATGGAGTTATGCATGTTTTGCACTTATATATTTATTTCTGCTATTTGACTCGTGGGCTTTATCAATATAGTGCGACAATATTCATCCACAAAATTATGAAATTATTTATTTCTTAGAATAGACAATCTTACGAGTTTCTAGCTTAAATATCATGTGCAGTAAGAATAATACAATCTTTCTATTTGTAGCTTAAAATACCAGTGTAGTAAATTTACATAAATTGACAAAAAAACCAGACAAAGCACATTTAGTTATTGGCACCATTCAACTGTTAAATTGATATAAAACTTTATATACTCGTACCTAACCAGAGATGATGTAAAAATTATAACATGACGTCCATCTGAATCTGTTCAGAAATCATACGTGAATCAATCAAACAACAATACTTATAACAACCATGAAAATATACATTATTAAAAACGGTTTTGTTAAATAATAAAGGTATTTTATTATATTTAAAACAAATCAAAAGACGCCCTTTTAAAAGGCAAGTCATACTGGACAAGGATAAGCAGCTTAGATGGGGTATAGTCATGAGAGGGAAAGTTCCGAACTGTTTCTTACGCCTCCGCGCACAAGTAGGTGAGTGCGGTTACTGGCTGCCAATGTGCCGACCAGTGAGATAATTCGCAAGAAGCCCCATTGAGCACTAGAAATGTTCATGATGCAACCGATTGCACTGTAACAATTAATCTATAGTTATATCTCATGGTATAAATAAATAATATAAAATTATTTATTGGTTATTTTATTAGTAATGTTGCAGACACATACACAGATCATTGAGTACTAGAAATGTTCATAATGCAACCTATTGCACTTAGTCAATTAATGTATAGTTATGTGTCATGATATAAATAAAATAAATAATATTTATTAGTATATAATTTATAATGCTAGACACATGTTAGATACTAACGCAAGCCTTTACAAAACGTTATTGATTTACTATGCACAGGATAAATATATTTTTTTATTATTTTCATCATTTTTTATATCAATAATGACAATGCATTTTATCAAATCTTTGTCAAAATCATCAATATTTCAATATTCTATTTTCACAGTTGAAATACGTACAATATAACCTCTATTTTTAAACGACATAAAAAAGGAGGATATATATGATATAAGAATGTTTTTTTTTTATTTAAAAGTATGCTCACTTCTGAGGTAGTTTCATTACTACCAAGTTTGGGTGTGATGATAAAATCCCTGAAATTTGTTGATTTTTGCACTTTTACTTCGCTTAGATTATATATTTTTTTATTTAATCTATCTAATTAAGTATCATATCAAGTTATATATAAGTTTCAAGACAAATCGTAATATGATTACTTATTAATACTTTGATCAATGCTAATTTAGTTACAATACCATCTTTTAAGTTTCTAGTTTTCACTCCTTATCCGTATTAAATAAAAACATTAAGCTAACAACTACTACGTAATTTAAATAATTAATTTTAAATCAAAACTCATTTCCCAGATTGTTTAACAAACGTTTCACCCATTCCAGCCATTTAGTCTATTGTATTTCAAATTAGCATTGTCAAAGCAATGCGTTTACAGGCGTAAGAGGTGTTAGAACCCTTTGCAAACCATTTCCATTCCGTTTTCTGAAGTGAAAATTACCAGCCGACGGTCAAAGGGTGAAACGATTTAGTTATTTGAAATCGTCCTTTGTTACTTTAAAAGGCGTTAGAATGTAAACTGATCCTTTGTTATTAATGTTGTGATTTCTATTTTGTTATGGTTCTTGTAAATGTAACGTAGAAAATGTAAATCGAAAGCA
Organism: Calephelis virginiensis; assembly: GCA_002245475.1. Classification (NCBI taxonomy): domain Eukaryota; kingdom Metazoa; phylum Arthropoda; class Insecta; order Lepidoptera; family Riodinidae; genus Calephelis; species Calephelis virginiensis. The sequence goes on along the minus strand of NJDC01000698.1, from coordinate 146,182 downwards.
TCGTTCTTTTATTAATGTAAATTTATAAGCATGTAACGTATATTGACAATTATTTATTAACCAACATTCATAGCAATTATAGACCTGATTTAAATTGTAAGTGATTGTTTAGTTTATCTCTTGTTCAGTTATTTGAAATTAAAGTAACATTGATTTAATTATAAGTCAATGATTATATGCAATGAGGATGCAGTTCACAAAGTATTACTTTTGTGTTAGTGGAATGGAAATGACGTTATATAGAGGCTCTCGATGTGTGTGGTTTAGTCCTATGTGTTATGATATGGGTTTTGTCTTTTATTTCCAATTTTGTTCAGCAATAAGGCAGGTATCTATCATGATCGATTTGGCAAAGATAGTTATATATAGTTGTTCTATTCTAACTATTACATATTGTTCTATATTGTTAATTTTTTTTCACTTTTTTTCACTGTCACTTAAACTTTCAATATTTTCTTATTTTTTTAATTTTGACAATATAATATGTACCTGGTCTGATTTTAAGCTTTACAAATAACTGATCATTCTATTTGTCCAATAGCATATGTATATTTTTTAATTGTAATAAACTCATGAAATACATGTCTGTTTATTGACAAACCAAAACAGGAGGATGTGAACCTTTTTGTACCTTTATCTATACCGCAGCATGGCACCATTCTTCAAAGAGGTCTCACAGTGGGGAGCCAACGGTAGCTGCGATCTTTTTGTGCGGCTAACGTTTTATCAAACATGTTAATGGCCGGCTTTATGGTGCCAACAAAAGAAGCGTGCCAACAGAGGCGTTAAATCCTTTACGATTTGATGATGATGATTAGAGTTTATCATGAGTACACTCGGGCTTTACTTATCACGCGTAATGGGATTCATGTGTGTCATATGCTTGTAAATCTTTTGAAATAATATTAGCAAATATGGGCTCTGTAACTGTAGTAATATTACTTCTTTTTATTTTAAACAGTTTATCATCATCATTATCATCGTCGAAACAATTATATAATTTTTCACTTTGAGGCGTGGTAACGAAGGAGATTTGTCTTACTACAAATGTTACATTTGAGCATACGTTTCTTACGTTCTCTTTTCTTTTACGTTTCCTCTTAAACTTTAAATTCCATTTGTGTATATGTTTCACTAATATCTTTAGTTATTGTTTTTATTCTAGAAGAGACTGCTTCTAGTGACAAGTATATATTAAGTAGATCTAATCTACCGCGTGAAAAAGACAAATTCGTCTTAAACTGATTTCTTTTTATAACAGTGTGCCAGACACTTCCTTTTATCGAATGTTTAATAGGTATTTAAATTAGTAGCTTTTTCTAATACCAACATCAAACAAGCAAAATAGATTACTCATTTTTCTGATGATGACAAAAAGCTGAAATCTTGCACTAGCAAATTTTCTTTAATACATAATTTTTTTGGCCACAAACCGATTATTACTTAGAACAGTAGTTCTCTTTAGGCATCCTTGAATGTTAACATCTTCGAGTAAGATGCTTACTTATTTTTCTTATCTTGTGGAAGAAAAGTCATAGCTAAAATTTAATTAGGTGCTATATCTAAGAGCAGGTATCTTAAATTCATGTAAATTTGTCACAAACACCTGTCATCATCACTAAACACCTGGTTTAAATACATACTCTGAGATTTGTATTAATACAACTATTACAGTTAGCTGTGAGGAAATTTGCGACAAATTTTCATGACTTGCTACCGATTTGGCTATGTCTGTTTAACAGCTTTAACGTAAAAACGTTCCATTACATTTGGTGTCCATCGCCATCGTGATCACGAAATCAGTGTCGTATATTTCAATTACGTAGAAAACGATTTCGTAATTTTGTCATACTGGGTTCGTTTATATTATCAATTCAACTCCTATATAGGATTACGTATTATGGTATAAGTTTACTTTTATTACGTACCCCGTCTAAATCTAACATATTTATCCTCTTTTATTGTATAACAGCACGCCTTAAAGATGCTGACAGCGTGACTCTAGTTGATCTTCTTGATCGATGTTGTCGTTTGCCTTTAAATCTATAAATTTGAGAAATTTATAACATAGTCTTTTATCGTTGTAGCGAATTTTAAATATATTAAAATATGTGAATATTTCAATTATTTTCCTTTTAGTGACCATAGTTTGAGCTAAACTGAGACCAGCAGATTTATTTTTTTTATATCATACCACATTTATCCATTACTGGCCGTCCCGGCGAACTTTGATCTACCCGTTATGTTTCTAGTTTTCCTTTGTCCTCATCTTTTAAACCTTTTCTGGACTTCCACAAATAATTCAAAACTAAAGTTAGCCAAATGTAGACCGATATGGCTAACTTTAGTTTCTAGAGTTTTAGCGAGACTATCGAACAGCAATTAATTTTTATACCAAAGATATTGTACTTATGCTTTCTTTATGATTTCATGTATCCAGTTGATTTCATACCTAGGATATGATTAAGGAAAAACAGTAAAACAGAGATCATTGTCTTAAAATGTAACACTATTCTGATTTATACATAATTAACTATTCTAATTGAAACTAAAACAACACAGTTATTCCACACTCATGCTTACAAAACTAAATACTAAATGCAATCAAATATACATATGATGTAAATTTATCTGTGATTTAGGACTTAAATTCAATCAAAAATTAAGAGAAAGGGTAAACTTGGAAGCAAACAACAACTAACAACCACCCACAATTGTTCCGGTACATAAAACAACGTCATACCATCAAAATGTGCAAGATTCATAATTAACCTTATCAAGCATTTATGGATATCATACGGTAGAACAGATGGACAAACCATAGCAGTGGTATCGCAAACAAAACCATAAAACATTTAGAAGTAACACACATTGAGAAGCATTTCTTTTCGAAAAATAATACTGTGCATAATTATCTTGCGTGGCGGGTGTGTTGTGTAGTCCTTCCAAGCTACCCCTTTAGCCTGCGAGAGATACCAGTCGAGTGGCCAGCCCGCCCGATCGTTTCCGAACGTTACCGATCCCGGCCGAACGAAACCGAACGCGTGAGCTAGTTAGCGACATACCTGTCTGGCGCTTTCATTGACAGGCACCTGAAATAAAGAAAAAAATCGATCCAATTCGTTGAAAATTTCAAATTTAAGAAAAAAATTGATTTAACTCGTAATCACACAGATAAATTTACATGCATCAATATTGTTTATTAATATTGTGTAAAACAATAAAAATACTGGCTGTTAAACAGAAATGTAATACAAAAATTAAAAGTAAACATTCGAAAAAAGAACAATCAATAATAATGTGGCAGAAACAGTTAAAAACAACATTGCAAGATGTATTAGGACAGTTGTTAAAATATGGGGTAGCGTGGAACGGCTTGACTCCGATGATATTGTGCGCTTGCACGCGAGCTCTCCATGTTTGCATTCGCGCTATGCTGCGCTTCAACGTCCTATATGTTTATTACTATCGTTTTATTCGATTGGCTCATGATTCATAATTATTTTTCATATCATTCAATTTCTCACACTTATTCCAAATGTGTAAATATCAATATTTTAAATAACGATATTACTAATATTTTTAGATTCTTAACCGGGCCGGAATATTATCTACCGATGTAACGGATAAATGAACCAAGTGTTGATAAGTGATCCAGGCATAGACATCCTGTTGAGTATCACATATGTGTTGCAGACTTTTTAGGAATGAGTGCGGTTTTGTTTTGCAGTCATATCAGCTTGAAAATGTCGATGTAGCTATTTGGTTCCATTTAGGTGTTGTACTATTAAGACAAAAAAGAAGAATGTAATATTTTTATCCCTAGTAAATTAAAATCAATAAAAAAAGACTATACTTAAAAATACTACTCTTACAACATATTGACACAAACACCTAAGAAATCGTTTGAAGTATATATAGTTCAGTAAGTAGGTGAGGTAGTTGGCTGAACTGTAAAATTTTGCCAAACAGCACGAATTTTCAAAAGAAGAGAGAAAAGCGAAAGCGCAGCACCGTATTACCCCATGTTGGTTCGAGTTCGCTGAGTAGAAAAGAACATCTGGCTCTTTGCCAAGCATATTTGCAAGAGGCAAGCACAGGTTAAAATACAGGTAATTACCAACCACACTACTGGGGGCAGATGCCTTGCAGCCCAGGGTAGATATCCGACGCCTTATCCATTCCTGCCGCCGTAATAAAGTTGTCGTATTCCGGTCCAGAAGCTAGGAAAGTTGGTAGACTTGCACAATAGGCCTAAAGTTCCGGCCACACGACACACCTGTAACATCTATAGTGTCTATAAGCTACGGTACCTTCTACCATCAGGTGAGCCGGATGCTTGTTTGCTAAAATCTCAGAAAAAATAACCAATCCCCAAAGAAAAAGCAATCAATAACATAGAATCCACTCTCAAGTAAAGGATCTGCAGAACCCGAACCCTCTTTTGTATGAAAATCTGTCCCATTGTCACGATTATGGGGATAATGGCCATTTACGTAGCTTCTAGAAATGAACATTAAAATTATTCAACTCAAAAATGTAGTCTACTAAAAAAGCAACGAGGCTAGGTAAACTGCTGATGACCTAGATTACAATAGTTTACAAATCGTCATAGCTTCATCACACTTCTTTGCCATTATTACAGTTCGTGTCATCTATTTAAATATAAACAAAAATGTCTACGCTGTCGACATGTTTTGACGAAAACGGCTCACTTTTAAAGTAGAACCCACCTTTACAATTTGCTAAAATGCGATACCTTAGAGGTGATAGATACAAAATAAGACAAATTATATTACTTCTAACCATACAAGTATTTAAGAAAACTGACATAGGTTTTCAAGTCCAAAAAAAGCGTAAAAGATTGTCAATAAAATGTACTAGAAATGATTGTTTCAATACGTTCAGTTAATAGGAAACCCTAATAATTTCAAAGTAATTAATCAAAAATAAACGAAATTCCGGATACAATTTAACATTAATAAAAACCTCAAACAAATAAGCCACGAACCAACTGTCCGATTAATATTAAGTCATTACTTTATTGTTCGGCCCAATCCCAATGGACAAATTTAATAAATTTACTGGACAAGATCACGCAAACGAAATCGTAAAATTAGAGGAAGTCAATTTCATCAAATTGAATCCAATTCCATAAACTTATTAATCATAAACCATGTAGAAATAAGTAACTGTATTAATTGTTTCAAGCATTTCTTTTTTATTTGTAGTTGCAGGCAAGGGTTTTAAAAAGATAGAGCCACAACTTTGTAAGTATGCAAAATCCTTTAATTCCTACATGCCTTCTAAAGATTTTGACGACTTTTTATTGAGGTTTTTTTTATATTTTTCTTAACGACTCATATATTTGTAATAAAAATGAAGTTTTAGCTTATACAAAAATAAACGAGGAAAGAAAATATAATATGACAGTAATATCTGAATTGACTTTTTACAAAAATTGTATTCTATACAATGAATAGCACTTACACCAGGAAACACCCAAACAAATGTAATAAGCTGAAAAGGTACTCGAAAAAACTAATCTATCAATATTAAAACACAAAAAATAATGCAAGTCAGTTAATAACCCCAAATCGGCATTCGACAATAGAAATAAAGTCACAGTCATTTTTTTAATAATGGCAACTCAGTTTTCTTTTTTACCGCCACCCTAGCTTGACATTTGAACCGGCTGATGACTTACCGTCATGATTGATCGCAGCGACCCAGTAAATAAGCGCAATTTAGCATTTATTTTCCTTTGCATTCAATAGTTTTTATTATTAGCCCTCACAATTATGTATAAATTAATATTAAATATAGTCCCTTATTGGTATTATCTATTTTTTAATATGTTTCTGCGCCAGATATGTCAATATCTTAGTTATAGACGTTATACGTATAGCCGATATCGGCGACTAAAAAAATGCTCATTTTCATTCAGAGCTAGCTATGGTCCATATAGGATTTTAAACTTAAATCGTCGCGAATTAATAGCATTTTTAATTATTTATACGGGATACAGCCTATCTTCGCTCGCCTAAAGATAGCATACCATATCAGTGCCCAGGTGTCTATAAGGTTAATTGCAGCTGTGGTAGTTCGTACGTAGGACAAACTAAGCGAACTATTTCAACACGTATTAAAGAGCATATCGGCGCAATCAAGAAAAATGACCCTCAGGAGTCTGCTATTGCTGAACATCTTTTAGATTCGTCCACCAACCATTGGATAGAACTACATAATCCACAAATAGTTTCTACAGAATCCCACTACATTCCTCGCCTAGTACGTGAAGCTATTGAAATTCGAAATACACCAAATAATTTCAATAGGGAAGACGGTTTTAAGTTGGCCCAGGCATGGGATCCAATTGTTGGTCGGTGCCGGTCTATAAATACAAAAAGTGCCGTAAAGTGTAGGGACATAGTTAGTGTTGTGTGTCGCGATATAGTGCCCAGAAATGATAGTGACAAGGACGTTCAAAAAAGAAGAATTAGACGGAGGGTTGACAGGCTCATCTGTCAGTAGATCCTCCTGTCAAAAGTTACAGCTCGCCGCCGCAGTCCCGTCGTGACCACGGCCTATGCAACTAGGCCAAAATATCGACAAATAAAATAAAATAAAAAGAGATCGTGAGTATCCCGTATAAATAATTAAAAATGTTATGGTCCATATCTTCACCAACGTTTCTTAAATTCATTTTGTTAAAAAGTATATTTTTAGTGTTTAGTTTAGGCATAATTTATTCAATAATAATTAAATGTTGGTCAAACAAAAATTGTCGTAGGTATGTAGATTTTCACAATATAGTACTAACCAAGTTGGGGAAAGTTGCCTTAAACTAACATTTTTTTGTAATTTCAATTATCATCACTCTCCTTTTAACTACTTTGGAAGTATTACTTTAAGTCCACTTCTTTACCAAGTTTTTACAGTGCAAGTCTTTTTCCAAAATTGGAACCAAGGTTAAGAAAAAATTGATTATTTACATACAAATTAGTTGTTGAGCTCGTACTGGTATTCATTTGTCAATACGCAATGTCATTCGAATGCCATTGAAAGAGATAATCGACGGAAAAGAAAATTCAATTATGGAGCCAAGTCTTTATAGTTCAAATTCAAACTAGCAATTTGAATAAAACTTTAAAAACCCGCTGTACTGTTTATTGAAATACAATCTTTATTATTTCGCAAATAAGGTTCAAAGTTTTTTCTTAAGCTGGAATCTTTAAGACTGATGACTAACTGGGCACAATTTATCATCAAACCAAGTATCCGCCCAAAGCGTAACAAATAACTAATAAACAAAATGACCACAAACGTTTGGGATTTGACTTTTGTTACTTTTAATACTTTTTATTCCATCTTATAGTTCAATTGATTTTACTTTATTTATTTATTTATTTTACACTTTATTGTACACGTAATATAAAATTGACAGTGAGAAAATACAAATATAAATATTGTACAAAAGGCGAGCTTATCTCTTACAAGAGATATCTTACAGGTAACCTAAGATAAAAAAAACGATACAAAATAAAAAGCGATAGGTAGACAGTGTACAAGCTTTACTTTCAGTACAGATCTTTAGAGTGTTTTTAGAATATTTGATTAAGCAATTTTAATGTATTATACTACAAAAACCGAATTCGGTTTCAGTATTATATCGTCTGTATATAGGGTAACTTTCAAAGGACCGGCCAAATTTTTAAGGAAGCTAACGCTAAAATGAAATATTATTATTGCCAAATTGTAATATTTGCTGCAATAAACATTGATTTAAATTAGTCCACAAAACTACTTCCCTAGTTGTCACGCTACGTATTTATCCCAATGGGGGTGAGAATCATACCAATATTATAAATGAGAAAGTTTGTATTTTTGTTTGTTTTTTGTTACTCTTTTACGCAAAAACTACTAAACACATACACACACAAATAGAGGGTAACTTGGATTAAAATATAGGATAGTTTTTTTCCTGAAATAAATGTTTCTGTGTTACCATTAACCACGCCGACAACTTTGAAAATGGCGCACGCCAATGAAAAAACAGGATTTTTTTTTGCTATAGTTAATATTTATTTTTGGTATAAACTTAATAAAGTTAATAATTGTCTCATACAGGTGGAGATGAAATTGCGTATTTATGTTTAATCCCTATTAGAATTGATTTCCTTATGTAGTGAAATTTGGTTAAGTTGTTATGTAAAGAAATCTCTAAAATGAATCATTACAATGTAGTTCAATACTTTTACCATAACATTTTGTGAAGTCTAGCTTATAGATGAAAGCTTTACAAAGAATAGTAACGATGATTTTCCAACACCTTTAGTATAAAATACCTTTGTGACTTGGAATTTTCTAAGTATCTTCACGCCCATATCCCCGAAGACTTAGGCAGAGGCACAACCAAGGCACCCACGACTAGCCTGGAATGTTCTAACTCTAAAAATAGGTAATTGATTTTTCAGATATTTCGATGGTTTCTTTTTATTATACGCTTTAGAGCACAATACTCTGCATGATGAAACGAAACATATTTTCTGGGTCATACTTATATGTAAAGTTACATTTCCTACATTTGCAATTTTAAGTCTGCTTACTTAACTTACTTGAAAAATTTAATTTACCAAAAATCTCTATATGTTACATAAAACCTAGCTCACTTTTCATTACCAGTTGTAAAGTTTTCACTGTACTTAGCAATCTATGCCTTATCTAAAAGAATATTCCCAACCTTAAATCACTCAAGGATCCATCAAATATAAGGTTTCAGATTTATCTAAAAAACTATCAAGATTTACTGATGTTGTGCATCTTATTAGTTCACTATTAACCTATTCGACCTATTCTGGTCTGTTTAGAGCTGCCAGGAAGTATTTTCTAGTCTACACAGTGAACCAGGATCAACAGAAGAAAACTTTTGCTCCGCACTAGCTTTTGAATAAATGGGATATCTAATATGGTATTTTTATTCTAACACGTGCCCTGTGCGTGGGTTACATTTCTATAAATTTTAGAAGGAAGAAAAAAATTCACCCCAGACACCTTTAGAGAAACGAAAGCTTAATTATAAATGTGAATTTCATCTGTAACGATGAACTCACTCAGTAGGTACTCAGACCTCCTTAGGACATAACTACCCGCAATAACGGTAAAGAAAGGTATTAAAAATTTCACCATGGTGCATGAATCCTCAGTAGCTCAAGTTATATCTAATGTTTTTTGTTGTTGGACTTGACTTCATGAGGTCCCGGGTTCGATTCTTGGGTCAAACAACAAAAAAATATGGCTTTTACAACTTTGTAATTAAAAAAATTATGCCTGGGATTGGAAATGTGCCCGGTTGGCGATAGGCTTACCACCTATCACATTGCGGGACTTAGTGTCTTCGGCTAGTCGTGAGTGCCCTGGTTGTGCCCCTGCCTACTTCTTCGGGGATATGGGCGTGAAGATACTTTTTCTCCTATAACTATGTAGTATGATCATACTGATGAACAAGCCTTAACAAGTAAATTGTGTTTGACAGGTCCTACAATTAGATTGATACGATTCGCTCTAGGCCCCGTGTTCAATTGAAAATGATGTCGGGATGTGGGGGTCTACCAACCTACTTAAGCTTATGTTAATATACAATTTTGTGTAATAATAGTATATTAACGTCCGTAACCCTTAAGTGGTATGTACCTCTGATGTGCCTAATTTAGGTGCCCACAATTAGCCGAAGTTAGTTATTACAATGTTATATATGTCATGTCTATTACCACCAGGGCAGTTATCCAATCCGGGGCAAGTTGAAAAACACATTTCTGAGTTGCTTGAACTGAGGATCTAACGCGAGACCTCGTGTAGTCACTACCGTACCCCTACAATACAGATGCGATTATTCTATACACTGGCATTCATAACCTAATTCTAATAATCCAAAGTCCAAAGAAAAATAAAGATGTTTCACGTATGTTAAATATAAAATGTAATCACAAAAAGATTTAAAAAAAAGACGGGTTGCACTCCGGGAATGCCCGACAGAAGTGAAATATTAACGTTGTGCATTTTTGATATTTTAGAATGGTTAGGGAATAATTTTGCACGAATTGCTTTAATTATTAGTACGAAAGTACTATCATTTATGTGGGAGAACACAATATTCATTTATAACGTTATCGTACACAATAATGACAACACGAACATTCGCGCAAGCGTCCTGCGCCGTCTTACGAATTTTCGATCAGAAGTTTTTACCCATTCCAAAAAAAGTGCGCAACGCCGCTAAAGAAGTGTTTTCACTTCAAAAATTAAAATAGGTACCTAGTAACATTAGAAGTCAATAACAGAAAGATAGAAGCCAGCCAAGAAACAAAATCTGTTCACGGACCCGGAAACACATTTAACAGAACTCGTCCAATAATCCTCAACTTATATAAATAAGCAACAATGATCTCAAGCACGTAGATATTTTAGGGGTTCTCAATTAAAACGTAGAAATAATTACTTTCCACCCCTTTTGCAAATCAGATTAATAGAATTATTAATACGAGCGGATGAACTTTCGTTTATTTTGCTTTATTGTTATAATTATAACAACCAATTCACCTAAAATGTAATTATTGTGGATAAATTCATTCATTTGTGTTAATTTTGTTTAAAATAATTAAATTCAAGCCGTAATTTTATATTAATTACTATTAATAAAGTGGTGATTTTTGTTAAAATTAAAATGTAGCATACGTATGTATCACTAATTTAATATTTTATAACTTTTAGTAAGAACTGTAATAAAATAATATACTTTTAATTACTTGTCAAAGCAACATCAAGCAAGTCGTCAATAACATAGTTAAAGTTTGTATTCTATATCTACAAACAGTAAATCGTAAGAAACGTAATTTCGTTTAAATTTTGATATCTTTTTTAGGATTCCGTAGCCCAAGGCTAAATAATGGAACCTTTACAGATCCGTCATGTTTGTCTGTCCGCACGTATATCACAGCCACTTTATATGAATATATTATATGAACCGCATTAAGAGTTTTACACAAAATAGAAAAATAACAATAAATTTGGAGGTTTCCCGTACATAGAACTTAAAAACCAACATTTTTTTTTCATCAAAACCATGAGTGTGTGGTATCTATGGATAAGTCTTCCAATATGATATTGAGGTTTCCACCATCATTTTTTTCTAAACTTAATTGTTTGCGCTAGAGACAGTGGCAATATGTCCCCCTCCCCCTGTAACTGCTAAATTAAGAGAACGATAAAACTCAAAAATGTATGTGACGTACCATATAAATTTCCAACGAAAACTGGTTTGAACGAGATCTCGTAAGTAATTTTTTTTGAAGGTACTATAACACCGCAATTTGAAGAAGGGACGTAACCTGCAACGACTGTACAGCGTATATGAAATTAATGAACTGAAATATCATTTCTATTATGATGATTGCTGCTACGGAATCCTTTTAGGGCGAGTCCGACTCGCACTTGACTGCTTTTATTTATCTCTTCAAGGTTTCTAAAACTCCCTTTTAAGCATAATATGTTTACATCGTAACCAGATGTCAATTTCTAGTTCAATCATTTCAAAAGTAGTAGGGGTATTTTGATAACTCACTCAGTAAATATGTACTGCTGACACTTCACTTAGATGACTGATAACACTTCACTTATATTTAAAGTGAAAAGGAAATTAGGTAAGTATGACGAAGTGAACAATGCGATATCTAAAGTTGTACATTGGTTCACAGTTAACAATCTTCTTTTAAATGGTAATAAGACGAAATGTATTAGATTTTCAATGCCCAATGTTAGGCTAGTAGATTCCAATGTACAACTAAATGGATCTAAACTGGATCTGGTTGAATCCACTGTCTTTTTAGGCATCACAATTAATAATAATAAATTACAATGGGGCCCTCATATTGAGAAACTGGCAAATAGGCTTAGTTCAGCAGCATTTGCAGTAAAAAAAATAAGAACATTAACAGATGTTGAAACGGCCCGAATAGTATATTTTAGCTATTTTCATCGTTTAATGTCTTATGGGATACTTCTTGGGGTAATTCTGCACATATAAATACCATATTTGTATTGCAGAAAAGAGCTATTAGAGCTATTTATAATCTTAAAGTAAGGGATTCTCTCCGGGAAAAATTCAAAGAAATAAATATTTTAACCTTCAGTTCTCAATACATTTATGAGAATTTAATGTATGTTAAAAGAATCTATGTATGTTTACAAAAAAATGTGATATTCACGATATTAATACGAGGAATAAAAATAATCTAGCCGTATACAAAACTCGTCTCCATAAAATTAGTAAATCCTTTTTGCGTCAATGTGTATTTTTCTACAATAAGTTGCCCATTGGTATTAGAGATCTACCTTTAAATAAGTTTAAAAAATGTATAAAAGCAAGACTATGTCAAAAAGGCTATTATACGGTCTCAGAGTATTTGGAAGATGAACATGCTTGGGGATAGAGTTTTCAATCTCCCACTAAAATTTGTAATGTGATTTGTTGTACCTTTTATTTAAGTTAAAGTAAGATTGTAATTTATATTTTTAATCTAGTTTATACGAGTATTGTAATTATTATTATTGAAAAAAAGACAAGCCCGCTGAGTTTCTTTCGCCGGATCTTCTCAGTGTGTGGCCGCGATTCCGATCCGGTGGTAGTTTTTAAAAAAATGTCGACGCGCACAAATACCACTTGTATGGTTAAAGTGAATAAAGATTATTCTGATTCTGATTCTGCCTTTTTATGCAGAAGATTAAAAGTTTATTACGACAAAATTACAAAAAACACTAGTATGTATCAAAGCTACATTTGATGCAAAATAAGAATTTAAGAACCCTTTTACCACACCTGCCCCTAACAAACTTTTGACACAGCGCAACAAATATTTTTCGAGAAAAATAATTGCATATTTATCTTCTCAAGGGAATTAATTCTCTTGTTCCCCTGGCGAGAAACACTCCAATTAATAATTATATCTGTATCAATTTAAATCTTAGACATTGCATTAAGAGATTTTATTACCCGTAACTAAAGAGGTAAATATGCCAACTTTTTAATTGTTTTTCTTTTTCTTCCCTGACGAAAGTTATTGATTTCAAATTAATTATCCACATCCTTCCTTATTCTATCCTCTTTCTGGTAAACATTAACCAACGCCAAAAAATATGAAGTTATTATATTCGTCTACATATTGTTTATTACGCGATTACTCGGCTAGTAACGGTAATAAGAAATAGCTCAACTCTACAATCGAACACGGGACCTCATGTGTTCAACACTGTCACTGCATCACTAAAGCGAAAAAAAAATCCAGTCAATAGTTGAAGAAATTTAGTTTGAAATGTGAAGATCTGAAGCTGATACGTTACAGAATTGGAGCATAAACAAGCAAACAGACTTCGGGACATAAGCAATATATGTTACTAGTAGACAGAAGACCAAAATGGTGCTTTATCAACCTGAAGCGATGTTCAGGAAAGCAGACATTTAATTAAAAATATTACCATTGAAAAATAAATTAAACAAAAAGAAATCCAAACCCCGCCGTTTCGCAAAGACACGTTACAAAAGTACCCCTTTATTACCTATCCAGGTGGTTGCTTTCCTTTTTTATTTATTACACTCAGAAGAAATATTGTAGTCAGATTGTTTTAAATCCTTACGCGGTTCTTTTAATCCCGAGATTAAAATGTTATCCTACTCCTAATTAAAAGGGTTACTTTTTATAAGCGATTAATCTATCCAATGTTTTTATTTTATATTTTTTATAACATTAAGATCTTAAATAAGATGTTACACCACTTTATCATAATCATTCACTTCTCTTCTTATTCTTCATTTTTGTTCCTTTTTCAAAAAAAACATTACCACAAACAGTAATCACGACAAAACTTCTCTCTGACCTATTACTATATTTATTACATTTTATGTATTGACTCCGAATTAGTTGATCATAGTGTTTGCTAGTTCAGTTCGAGTTCAATTACCGACAAAAACAAATATTCTAGAGTTTTGTTAAGTTTATTTCTCTGAATCTGGGCGTTTTTTTAATTTCATTGCTGACATATTTAAAACAAAAACATCATTTACCTCATAATTCAATACAAAAAAGGATGAGACATTCATTATTCAAACTACCTTTGTGCTGCTATCACTGTGAATATATAAAAAGTGCATCTACTTAAGCATCTCGCCCTCAAACTCGTTTAAGAAGGAACATCTAGAGCAGCCATTATCAACAAACGAGCTAAACGCATGTTCACAATTTATTTAACATAGATTTACTTCATTTACTCTGATATTAAAAGTCCAAGCTAGACTACTCCTTATATCTTTAGAATTACGGTATTATTGACATAAGAGATAACCAAGCCTTCTTGAAACATTGAGCAGTAATCTAAACTATTTAAGGAAGATGGCTGTCGAAGCTCAAAACCAGTTTGCATTGAATATGACTCTAAATTATAGCTCAAGTTTTAAGTCATGCAGATTTTATAGAGTGTAGTTGCAACTTTGTATCTAAAGCACATGTTAGAAAGCTTTATTGTTATTATTGTCGACGATAATAGAATATTATGTTCAATTTCCCTATTACTTTTAATTTGAATTATGATTATAGTTTTCAACGTAGTCTTGGGTTCTAATGGCATTTTCATCGTCATCTAATGGCTGGTGGTGGTCATAAATGGACTAGAATTGTTAAATAACATCTCCCTCTACTAAGGTATTGGGTGTGATATTGTCTTATAAACACTTGAACGTTCGTGGGTAGTGTAGTAAAAAAATATTTTGCGTCATCGTACGTTCTGGATATTACAATACCCAGTAGATCAACGTTCGAAAAATGCAATGTCTAATTAAATATTCAATAGGAATTAAATATCTGTCATTTTTCTATACGTATTCTATGATTTTTAATTATCTTTACAAAATTGGGTTAAATATAAATTTTTCTAATTTTCACGCACATTTTTCCCAAGGAATGTTATGTGTTTTTTTTTTTTGGTGCGCAAATCTCGTTTGCGCTTGGACGTACGAGGAGCTTGACAGCTTGCAACGCTGTCTTTCCAGTGGATACGTTTGTAAGATTTAAACAAAAATTATGATATGATACACCTTCATTCATCATGATGTCCTAATTCAAAATCACCTGTATTTTTTACAACTACCTACTTGTGAAGTATACCGCGAAATCATGTTAGTTATATTAACTATTTGCGTATTATAAATACGCAAAAAATCGATATAGGCAATAAAACAGCGAATAAAACTACACAGAACGATAAAAATCTAGTAGAGTTAAAACCCTACATGATATTGACTCAACAAAATGTTTGTTGATTATTGGCTTGAAGTACACACTTACCTACCTAGTACACATATGTTGAAAAAGAAGTAGATCTATTTAAATTTAGTTTCAAAATTTCGAATAGCACAATTATTCTAAATTTTAAATTTCCCGATTTTCATCCATAGAAATCTTGGAAAAAGTTGGGCAAAGAAGTTAGTTTACATTTTTCGTTTACTGTGGCAATGACATCAGTTTATGATAGACAAGGCTTCCCATCGCCAAGATGTAATAAGACACGGATTTCTGCAACGGAATTTCATTTGATATTCAATGCAGTTCTGCGTGCAAACATTAAGTGCAATTATGGTTGGGACGTCAAGAATGAAGATGCAACTAGTGCACCCTTATAGTGCAAATCACTTTTTCTTACCAAAACAATGCTTTAAACCATACCTATTAAGGCGATACCGCTCATATTTCCGGTAGTCGTATATCATTCAGACGATAATATTAAGACATCATAAAAGCGAGGGTAGGAAACAGTTCCGGAAATCATATATAACATCTAACCTACACCAATTTTCCCATCACGTTGAGGTTTTAGTCTTTATTTGAGAACAACTTTATAAACCCCTAGTAAGAAACTAGTATCTTACATGTTTTACTCGGATAGCAAATGTGGGGTTGTGTTTCTTTTCATTGTTTTGTAAATCAGTATGTAATTTATCAAAATCATAAGTATTTTATGAATTCACCTTTAGAAAAACATATTTGCTCAAGTATGTGAAATATATATATTTAAATACAATCTCTAGATGCAGGTTACTATAAAACTATTACTTTGTAAATTTTTTGTACAAAGGAATTGCAGTTTTTATGCCATAATTTTGTAGAGTAGGTTTATATGTACCAGGTACATTTTTATCGATAAGATCATGTACATAATTTAAATGTAATATTCATCAATTAGATATTTAATAAATTTAGATAGGCAGTAATTTAAAAGATAATCATTAATACAAGCGAATATATATAATTTGCAAAAATTAAAAAAATAACTACATATACAGAAGATTCCAGTTTTTTGTCATGTCTTCTACTAGAGTATACTTAGTTATCAATTTCATATTACTTACTGACAGCCATATAAAGTAAATTATTAATTATGTTTTGGATTAAATTTTTAAATTGACATTTAATTTTACATAAATTATAAATTTACTCATGTTTCTATGATGAAAAGTAAATGTTGCTTTTGACGTTTAAGAATATTTTTTTCTTTAATACAATAAATCTTTCAACAACATATTTGAACAACTATTCAATTAGTGAAATAATTAACTAACGAACACGAGCGAAACGCTGATGCTTGTATGAATTGAGGCGAACTGTCTGTCGATAGTAAGAATACGTAACATATATTAGTATTTACTGCCACGTAGTTAAGCAAAAATGTAAGACAGGCCTAAAAAAACTTGATAAATTATTACTCCTTACGTGACGTTCATGGGTAGTGCTAATGATTTAGCATTAGATTATTCACAACATTATTGAGAAAAAACATATTCTGCTTATACAATATTTGAACCCCTTTGTCTTTTCCTGAAGACGAATTCTCCCTGTGAGCTACTGAGCAATCAAATAATATGGCTTAAAAACTAAAAAATCCGTCGACAATTATTATGTGTCACACAATTTCATTAAATACTATTAAGGTGATTTTAAAGTATCTTCACGTCCATATCCCTGAAAAGGCATGCAGATGCAAACAGGACACCTACGACTAGTCGAAGACACTAAGCCCCACAATGTGATAGGTGGCAAACCTATCATCAACAATCCTGGCCACATTGTTATTAGGAAATTGAAAAGCTACTTTCTTTTTTGTTACCCGACTTGTTAATCAAACTCATGAAGCCAATTCAATCACCGTATCAAGATGGGGCGCAATTGAAAAAACATTTAGCACCTTTTCACATTCACAATACTAGATTATGCATTTACAAATATTTTCCTACAGGTATAACAACTCCTTTCGAATTTTTCATGTGAAACTAAGCTAGTCGTACAGTAAAATCTATGCAATCGCCATGTCCGTATGTCGTTCAAGTTTGATGTTCGATTGACACGAAGCTGCTTACGAAACTGTACAATAATTAAAACTGTTAACGATTGAAAAAAAAATACCTGAGAATTCTGATTGCCAGATAAACTGGCACGATTGTTTAAAGTTGCATATAAAAAAAGCATGCAACAAAGATAAGAAGTTACACGCTTGAGCGACTCTGAGGCATCGTCAGTGAATAGATAATTGCATTTCCTACTATGTTACTACATTATTGGTGTAATAAGTGCTTTACTACGAATAATTTCTTTGAATGTCTGAAAATCGTTTGATTATAATTGACGCAATGTGGAGATGGTTCAAATAAACGTTATGATATAATAAACTGCTGGCGGTTTTCAATTATATATGTAGCTATAAGCCGAGATTTTTGTTGCTTAGATATTTTTGTAAAATTTTATCTAAAATAACAGTGATTGCGTTTTGTTTTCAATATTGGCACGTATCTGTTTTTTATTTATATTATATATTTGTTTCTTACAAATTATATATTGGTTTTCTTATATATTATACATTGGTTTCCCCGAGTTGGTACAGACTCTTTGCAGAATAGACCATCTGCCTTTCTGCCAGGTAGCTCGTAAAAGGCGAGCATAGGCTTACCGTCACTAACCCCGTGACATCCTACTAGGTGGTAGAGTTTTGCAGGGACTCGCCCGGATTGGTACTACCGCCTTACCTATTTCACCGTCATATCGTCAATGTTTACGTTGACGTGTTCTGGTTCGGAGGGTAAAGTAGCCAGTAAACTTACGTTTGCTCTAGGCCTAAGATCCTGGCCTCAGGTTGGCAACGCACCATTAACACCTTTGGTTTCTCTAGGTGGCGTGAATTTCTTACCATCAGGAAATCCTGCTGCTTGTTTGCCTTCCAACGTCATAAAAAATATAGAGCTAACTGTTGACGGTTTTTAATAACATACTCGTATAATATGCAGCTATAAGTCGCGAGTTTTGTTGCTAAGATATTTTTGTAAAATTTTACTGAAAATAGCAGTACCTAATTGCGTATTGCACTTATCTAAATTCCTTTTTGTTATTACTAGGGAATACATTTGCATGATTTTACGTAGCTAATTGTACTTCTAGTTTAACAAAATTAGCCGACCGGTTTTACTTTCAGTTTACAAAATGCTGTAATAGCGGAACTGGTTATCTATTTTTAACAAACTTTAAGAAGGAGGAGAACGTTCAACTCCTATACTTTTTATGCATATGAATCAATTTCACTGTCACTCCTGTATCTACTTTGAAGTTACTTTTTTATTAGAAAGAGCGTTCTTCCGAGATGGTCTATTGTCACCATGTATGATCTAGATATGACGATAGAATCCCATGGAAATAAAGGAAAATACGTAATTTTTATGTACTTAATTTAATTGTATTGAATAAATTGTTATCTTCTAATTATCTTAGCAATTCATTTATTTTTTAACATTCTGAAGATTCACTTTGTAGTTCATATATCCGTACTTTTTCGCGATTTTCCAAAAGTCATTTGCATTCAATCTCAGTTCAAGCTATTAGGTTATGGAATTCACATCCTAGTGAAATTCGTGAAAGCGAAACACTTGTTTCCTTTAAAAACAAATAAAGAAACATTTTCTTAGAGTTGTTTAAGCTATTTTGGTGTAGTTGTATTGTAATATGTTTTCTATGTATATGCATTAAATTGTGATATCTAGCATAGTTTTTTTACACCAGGTCTACTTATTTCATTTACTGTTGTGCTGTAACGGGTTGGCTGGAAGAAATTTCTTTTATTAAATATAAGCTAGCCTCGTGTACATACTTTTTTTATTCTTAAGTTTTCTGTTGTTTACAATAAAGAGTTAATAATAATAGTAACTAGGATGTACAAATATTACAAATAAATATCACACTTAAAATTAGTATTTCAAGTGCACATATTGTAAGTGAATATATCTGCGAATGTGTTGTGTAAACAATGTAATAATCTCTCATAATCTTCACATTTTTATCTCATATTTTAAAATGTTGGCAAGCTTCCAAGGTGTATAATAGTCCATTTAGATGGATATTGGTCGATTTATATATTGAAATGTGTATAGTTTTTAAAATTATAAATGAATATGACGTTATCCAGTTCGTACTTTAAACCAATATGTTCTTTAATTGATTTAAATGTCTTAAGCTGGAAATCAGCATTCTCTCTCTGTTTTTATATCTTAGTGTAACTTTTTTGTACTGTATATAAGTTGCTTATGCTTAGGGTTCAGTTAGATTTCTAGTTGTTTCTTTATTATTGATGTGTGGAGTAGTCTATCAATAAATGTTTTCTTTCTAACAATTTACATATAAACTAGCTGACCCGGTGAACTTCATACCATCTAATTTTAAAGACATAACAACAGCAGGGTTATAAGGGTTCTATTTTGTTTTGACACTATCCAAAATCTCATTTAACATTTAAGTATATATGAGTGATTAAATTAAAATTGATCTCGCTGTTAAGGAGTTATATGAAAAACACACGTATTATGCACAAATTTTATAAAAAGATTAAGTACGCGGCTGAATAAAGATGCAGCTAGTACACCCACATCTATTTGTCTAATCAGACATATATCGCCTCTGTAGTCTAGCGGTCCGGCAACGGACCTAACTTCTTGAGGTCCTCGGTTCGGGCAACAAAAAACATAAAAATGTATATTTTCAGTTTTCTTATAAAAATATTGTTGCCTGGAGTTGAATATCTGCCCGGTTGGCGTTAGGTAGACTAGCTATCACATTGTGGATCTTAGTATCTTCGACTAGTCGTGGGTGTCCTGGTTGTACCTCTGCCTGCCTCTTCGGGGATATGGGCGTGAAGATACTACTACTACTACTACTACTAAAGACATTTCTAGACAAAATGGTTTAGTTATCTTTTACACATTAAAAAAACAAAGTTTCTTACCATTAGGATATCTATTTGCCTGTTTCATATAACATTAAATAACAAGTTATGTAAGTTAATTACTCTTCGACTACAAATTTTAATCCAAAAAGTTTGTTCGCTTAATATTAGCAGAATATTCATAAAATACAACATTTTCACAAAAATAATCATAATCATAATATTATTACCATTAAATTATTTTTTACAAAAAAAATATCAAAATACCTACTCCGCAGAAAGTTAACAATAGTCTAACATACGCTTGAAAATGATCATCTAAAAAATCATAAATTGGGCTATTTCTTGTCCTAAGCGATATTTCTAAATATTTAACAAGTTTTTATCTTATTTTCTTCAGCTTTATGACATACTGTTAAGATGTCTTGGTTTATTCACCGCGGTGGCTTTGTATCCTATTATTACCACACGAATTATTCGTAAATTTTTCCTAATGATAAGAAGTTAGTCACAGATGAGGCCACCGGGATAGCAGGAAGTACTTATAATCTTAATCAAACTCCATGTAACCACACTGATTCAAGATAAGCATTATCAGGCCATATAAAGTAATACATTGTCTTAGTATCTTCATGCTTCTTTCCGGTTTAGGAGATGTTGGTATGTATGTTCACAGAAATTCAAGTTCATTTAAAAGAAATTATGATATACACTGTTTCAATACAAGGAATAAAAATAATCTTGCTTTAAATGTGTCTCGTCTATACAGAGTAAGCCATTCTTTCATGGGCCTATGTATACAGTTCTACAATAAACTTCCCAATTATATGAAAGAACTTCCAATTAATAAATTTAAGAATTGTGTTAAATGTAAATTAAATCAAAACGGTTATTATAACATTGCTGAATATTTAGCAGATTAGACTGCTTGGGATTAATTGCTCCTCATGCCAATCTCTTATAATATATAATGTATCATTACATTAATTATTGTAAATATATTGTAAACTAAGAAAAAAAGAGTGTGCGTACTCATGTACGCACGTAAGAAGTTATACTTCTTTCGCGTAACAATCCAAAAATACCAAATAAAAAGGTTCGCAACTAACTTCAAGGTGTTGCTTTTTTCTGTCGGTAGCAACTAGCTTCAGACTGTCACATTTATCTGTCGGTGTGCGCGCGCATCGTAAAAATTCACTCTCATCATTTTTCCCAATCGCACCAAAAGAAGTATAACTTCGAAAAAAGACAAGCCCGCTGAGTTTGTTGCCGGATCTTCTCAGTGTGCGGCCACGTTCCGATCCGGTAGTAGATTTATTATTATATAGACCCGTCACTAGTGCCTCTTGTAGGTTTGTGTGAAATAAAGATGATTTATTATTATTATTATTGGAGTTATATCTTTTCGATGTTTATGTGATATGATAGATATTTTCACAATTTTTAACGTTGTCTAACACTTTTCCATAAAACACTTTGTATAACACTTTATGCCAACCTTTTTCACTTTTCACAGCATCAGCAAGGCTTTTAAAGATAAATAAATTATTAAAAGTGTTAATAAATAAATACATACATACATAGATAAATTTACCTTTGGTTATGAAACCTGATGATGTTATGAATAGTGAAATCGGTTAACTATAGTATAACATAAAGTGTCAAATAAAGTGTGTTGTAAAAAATTACAATAGTTTACTTTAAAAAAATTACATATACAATGGAATCCCACCAAGTGCCGACGATAAAAAGTATAGATTCTGTATGAATATTTCTTTTAAGTGCAGTAAAATAGCAAAAAATCGATTCTGATTATTTCATTACTAATCGCGATTTGATCATTCTTTTTTCAAAAAGTTTGCTGGATTCTGATATGGTCTCATTCAAATTTTATAAATTTCCCACTATAAGTTTTGAATTGTACTTCACACCCATATCCCCGAAGAGGTAGGCAGAGGCACAACCAGGGCACCCACGACTAGCCGTAGACACTAAGTCCCATAATGTGACAGGTGGCAGTCTTATCGCCAATCAACAATGATGTTGTCAATATGTGCGAAAAAATATCGCTTTTGTAGTCTAGCGGTCCAGCGTCGGACTTGATTTCTTGAGGTCCCGGGTATAATCCCCGAGTCGGACAACAAAAAAACGTGTATTTTCAATTCTCTAATAAACATTGTTGCATTAGCGTAGATACGTGCTACGTGTACTGATAAATAGGACAAGTGTTTCAACATTTAAACGTTTTACCAAACACTGAAATATCTATCTATAATGGAAAATATCAAATTGTTGTTCATTAGACTTGCTAAAACTAGAAAACAGCTTTACTGATTTGGCTAATTATGGTTTTGAATTATTTATGGAGGCCCAGGGAAGATTCAAAAGATAAGAAAAACCTACGAGTAAACTAGGAAAAACCAAATTTTAAATTTTCCCATGCAAACCGAATGGGTATAACAAAGTTTACTGGTGACAGCTAGTCCTAAGATGCTATTGATACCGCTAATATCGCTTATGCAATCAAAGTGAACAATTAGGACATAAAACGATATGCCTAACCACAGCGCTAACCATTAGACATCAGATATCAGTTCCACAGTAATTGTAACATGTTAGCATTAGACCCATCACTAGAATCACACGTGTAGACAAACATAACTATTCTGTAGACAATAGAGATATCCAACTCGTTCACAGGAATGTTCATTTGAAATATGAGTTAAAGGTTTTGATTACCGTTTCTAACTTGTCTTTGGTTCATGCTTATTTATTTTGACCGATTTTGTAAAAAGGGGGAGGTTTAAATGTTCGATTTTAAATTTTTTTCCGGGCAAACCAAAAAATAGAAAATTGTGTTTTTCACATTGTCTAATAAAGATAAAGTTGCCTGAGATTGAACATGTGCCCATTTGCCGATAGGCTTGCCACTTATCACTTTTTGGGATTTAGTGTCTTCAGCTAGTCGGAGATGCCCTGCATATGCTTTTGCCGACCTCTTTGGGGATATGGGCATAAAGATACTGATCTAAGATCTAACTCTGTCTATCTGTCTATTGCATTTTGACAGCTAATCCGTTGTACCGGTTATGATAAAATTTGGTATGCAAATGTGTAAAGATTCGAATTCAAAGATAAGCTACTTTTCTATTTTAATGTTGTTCTAAGGTTGTAAAAATGTTTGCTTAAGGACTATTATGGGAAATGAAAGTTTGCTGTGTATTCTAGTAAGTAATACAGTATAGTAATATAGTGTGTATTCTAATAAGTGTATTCTACGCCGACAAAGGCGCGGGAAACAGCTAGTATACTCGTATCTTATACCAAAGAATTGGAATGTGCATTTGAAAAGTGAGCAAGTGATATTTTCATTATATCTCATTTGTCTTCAGTAGATTTATGCGATGCATTTTTATTGCCATCAATGTGATAATTTTATTCGTAACATGATAGACTCATTGGCATTTTTTTCTCGTGAATGACTTATATTATATACAAGTTGCAGATTATCTAGTGATTCCAACATAACTCGTCAGATTTCTAAACTGAAGTCACGTTGACTGTTAACAATCATCTATAAATAATATTAACAATACGTTGGTAATACAATTAGAACTAAGTATTTTAGAACATGTCATAGTAGTATTAGGCTTTGTGCGTTGACCAACATAATATGTATTCATTTATACATGTAAAAAAGTGTTTTTTTTTTAAAAAAGTAAGTTTATAAATGTAAGATTTAATAAAGTGACTTTTGTATGTTTTCAAGTATAATTGTCTAGAAAACATTAATCAGCGAAACTGGTAAGTGGAAGGGCTTAAATAATTATATAGTAAAGTGTGAAATTGTACAAGTGACTTACTAATACCTAACTAGATATACCTTCACCTGGATATAAATGGGAATATATCCCTATCCTATGGGAACTCATTAACATATCGGGATATAGTTAATCTGTACCCTTCTCTATAGTTTGGTCTGTTTCTATGCTAAACTTCATTAAAATCGGTTAAGCTGTGTTCGTGTGAAAGAAGGACAAACATTTTATGATAAGAAAGCCATTTTTATTTGTCAAGACAGAGTACTTAGTTTCCAAACATTATAAATATAGTTTGTGCACCATCTGTGATCTTTTATCGTTGTGTAATGTTTTATTTATTGATTTAAGGCACTTTATAAGCATTGTTATTCTACACTTCTCTTACACATAAGCTATAAGTTTGCCAAATTTCATACTCCTCCGTTCGCGCAATTTTCGTAAAAAGGGGTCCAAAGTTTTTGCTTCACGTATTAATATCATGATTTTTTTATTTATTTCATACCTACATATAAACAGGGAACTATATAACTAACATGTAGCAGTAAAGAGTCCTGATAGTAATTGCCAACGACTGTGTGTACAAGTTATATAGATTAAAGATAAATTGAACAAATTACATAAAATTCTAAGTTATAAAATAGATATACGATATCTAAACCGATATAATGATAACGTTGTCGAACTGTTTGTCTGTTTATAATAATTCACTTTCGTAACCAATTAGTTATTTTAATTTCAAGCAATCGTATCAGAAACTACTTGTTCTGATTTCGATTAAACTTAGTTAATAACATTTCCTACTTGATAATAAATTTAAATTCACTAGGTTGAGTCAACAGCGCCACAAAAAGATGCTTGACTGGTTTTGATAATACATGGATTTCAGTTTCAACTACATTCCTTTCGATTATCCATTCAAATTAGTTTAATAGCTTTTTTTTTAATATTTTACATCTGTGGTCTAGCGGTTCAGTTGTTGGACTGGACTGCTTGAGATCCCGGGTTTGAATCCCGGGTCGGGCAACTAAAACAAAATTGGGTTTTTCCAATTTTCTAATAAAAAAAAATGTTGCTCGGGATAGGATATGTGCCCGGTTGGCGATAGGCTTGCCATCTATCACATTGTGGGACTTAGTATCTTCGGCTAAACGTGGGTGCCATGGTTGTGCTTCTGCCTACTTTTTCGGATATATAGGCGTGAAAATACTTTAAGATATTTAAACTAGATCTAAAAATAGCTTTCCTTTAGCCTATTTCAATTATGGACTCTAGGCAAAATTTTTAATTTAAAAATCTGTGTGTAATAGTTTAAAACTTTATAAAATACTAGCTTCGACTCCCACATCCCCTGGGGTCCTAAGGTATATGTTTTTTATTACTTATAACCTATTTGTCAATCTGATGTATAAACTATACTCCTGTAACGTTTCATCTAAATCCGTTCAGTAGTTTTTACATCAAAGAATTGCAAAATTTATTTACACAGAGTAATTGCGTGATAAACATAAAAAAAAGAAACACAGACAAACTAAGAACCTCCTGTTTGGAGTGTATTAAAATATAAATATTACTCTATTGCAAAATATATTTAAAAGAAAATTAACAAGTCAATTACACCCTAAAACAAAATGGAGTGGAATGTCTGTTACAAAAAATTAAACTAGGGGTTGGTGAATTTCTTTCAGGGTTCATACATTTATTTAATTAATCAAATTCTTACCATTGGAATCCCTCCGTCCGAATGTCCGAACAATTTTAATTCTTCATTGCTATTAATAAATTTTCCGGCGTAGGGATGTGACTATCCCATCGCCTGCTAGTAAAATTGAATGTTAAATTATTCCCCTAGCAGTCAGACAAAACTAGGCTTTGTACTTTGCAGCATCTTCGTCGTATTCGTAGAAATACTATCTATTTTTACTGATACAATTTAGTGCTCTTCATTGTGCCTTTCCGTGCAGGAGAGTGAGATAGTCAGTAGACTTACACATACCTTCGGCCTAAGATCTCCACCATCAGACTCTGTACATAATTGAGATTTTTCTATTTTTACATAACGAACATCCACACGTCTAATGATGTTAGAGAAAATCGCGACGTATAGACACCACAGATGTGATAGGTGCGTCTCTGGGTTTCCGGGTTACTTACCGCAAAGTCTACTCTATTTTACCGAATGATGACGACAGTTTAGTTAGTTTACTGCACCAATGATCTTGTTGATAATGCTACCAGACAGAAAAACTTGACAAACTTCATACAGGACGAACCAACACAGGGAAAAAAATACGAGGCTTTGATAAACGTTGGTTTGTAATTAAAAATAAATATGTAATGAATACTAAAATTGCATATTTAATATTTTGGCACTGGATTCGTTTTTGGAAGGGTTCATATTACGAGTCACTTCGTAACAATCTCGCTTGTAATTATGTTAGTCTCACAAAAAATAGGGGCGCTTCGTTGACATTAGGACAGATAGAAGCGGCAATTCATTCCTATAAATCTTATAATTTAGGTAACACAAAGCCTTTTGAAGTGAAAATTTCTTAACATCTTTATAATTTGAAACACTTTGAAGGGATAAAGTGACAGTTTTCTTATGATTTCACTTTTACAACATGTGAGCTGCAAGTTGTTATACATGTGTGTAATACGAATGTAATAGTGTATATATATATATATATATATATATATTTTAATTAGGTACATTTTATACGCAAGTTAATAATCTTACAAAAACAAAAGTAAATAAAACAAAATTAAAACATCAGCCAAGTAATAAAAATATTAAGTAATAATTACATCCATAATATTCATCAAAAACAACATAAATTATGAACATGCTTATTTGTAAAAGATTTCTACAGGCTTGAACAATAAACACTTTTGTAATTAGAAAAAAAAATGGAGAATTAACACTAGCAAGAAAATAATTCAAATCTAAATTATACGTTTAAACACATTACTATTAGAAACGAAAATTTAAAATAGTAATGGCAGTTCTATGCGTTTATAACTCTATTATAGCTAAAAACACACTCGAAGAGGAAAAAATAAAAAACTGCCAAATCATATCGCTGTTACATCTCGAATGGTCCTTTTTATTTCAATTTTCGAGGGTGCGCTAAACGTTTGAGCGAACTCTATTATTCGGTGCCTATACCGTTGTGACGTAAGCATATTCGCCACTCAACAGCCGTTTGTTATTAAACGTAATAATGTATATCATAACGCATTCATATCTATCATCTCAATGAAAAATAATGCCAATTTTGTATGAATTTACTGTTTTCATTGTTGATTCTCTATGCTTTTTGTAACTAACAGGAATTGTCGCTTGAAATTATGTCTTCGGGGTTTTTTTTATCTGTAATAATAACTATGAAAAACCCACTGGATACTAAACACGCCAAAAGCCAAAGTGTTGATAACTTACTTACTTAAAGACGCTGGATACTAAATACGCCAAAAGTCGTAGTGTTGAAGACTTCATATTTTTACTAAAATCTCCATGATAAGTTTACGGGTTATATATCCGACTTCAAAAAAAGGTTATATGTTTAACGATTATAGTTTTAAGCATGTTCATCGACTATACAGAAAATATGGACACTTATGATTACAGTACGAACCTAATTTCGACCGTGGGTTTATAGACCCCTCACGTAGTTTTTTTAAAGGAGGTTACTTTCGTGGTTTTCTTGTCACCCAGTCAGGATCTAATAATAAAATCTCAAGGAAAACATCAAATTTAAAGTGACTCAGATGAAATAATATTTAAATTTTAGTAAGTTTTTTACTTCAACTACATTTAAAAAAAATATCGCCTCAGTGGTCTGGCGGTCCAGATTCTAGACTTGACTTCAAGCCCCGGGTTGGGCAACAAAAAAATAGGAAATGTGTATTTTCAATTTTCTAATAAAAATAAAGTTGTCCGGGACTACATATGTGCCCAGTTAGGTTGCCACCTATCACAAAAAAGGCTTTTTTTTTAAATTCTAACATACATATTGTAGCAAGATTTGCACCATGAGACAAAACTGAACAACAAAGGAGATGATACGTTTATTGGAACATAAATGCCTCAGAAGTAATTAGTGCTGACACTGTTAGGCTTATACATATACTGTCCAGTCTAACACCACACTATTCAATGTATCTGCAAGATGTTATAAATATCAGAAATTTCACACATCTAGCGATGATAAATAGCAATAAACATGTGAAAGTGTCAGTGCAAAGTTCATGACATAAGGAAAGCAAGCTTTGGAGAAAGTGGTAATGATGTGCGATTTTGAATTAACATTGAAATTTTTTCCTCGTATTTATCCAGATCTAGGCAGTATCTTCACAAGCAGGGCATCCACGACTAGCCGAAGACAATAAGTCCCACAATGTGATGGATGGCAAGCCTATAGCCAACCGGGCACATATCCAATCATGTGCAACGTTATTCTTATTAGAAAATTGAAAATATACAATTTTCTACTTTTTTTTTGTTGCCCGACCCGGGAATCGAACCCGGGACCTCAAAAAGCAAAGTCCGACGCCGGACCGCTAGACCACAGAGTCCTTTCTGGTAGCTTTTAATAAAAAGCTTAAGTTGAATTGGTCATTACTATCAGGGTCGATAACAATTTGCCCGGTAGGAAGAATCATGTTTTAGACTTACAGGAATCTTCAAAATTTACCGTGTTTTACTTTTTGGCGTTGACGTTAGCATCTGCCATTAGACAATTGTAGTTTAAGGTGCTTGCGCCGAAGATAGCTTAGTTCTTATGATGGCCTATTTTCAATATTTTGTATTTTTTAAAGTTTGAAAGAGTTTAAATTACTACCTACGGAACATAGTAGTATTTTAAACTCTTTTAAACTTTAAAAAAATACAAAACATTGAATATGGGCCGTTTTAATTTCCGGGCTAACTTAGGTGCAAGTACCTTACATTAATAACCCTATATTTTAGTAAAACCGGGCTAATTTTTTAATTAGTCATAAGTCGTATTAAAGTAACAAGGTCATCGCTTCTTACTCAAGCTCATTTAATGAGATTTGCCGGCAACTAGTAAATATATGATACACTTATTTGATTATGAATACTTACCTGTACACTATAATTAAACAAAATTGTACAAAACGCAACTAAATTTTAATAATTTTTACACAAAATTCAATAATAACGAAAAAAACTGTGACTCTCTTCTCTTGATGGCGCCAAATTTCTTCAATATTTAGCTAAAACTAGCTGCTCTGGCAAATGGGGGACCGTTTTGTTTGTATGGGAAAACTTGAAGTTTTGTTTTTCTATTTTACCTTTTTTTCTTATGTTTAAAACATACCTGCAATACAAATAATTTAAAACTAAAATTAGCCAAATTGGTCCAGATGTTCTCGAGTTATAGGGAGGCTAACGAATAGCAATTGATTTTTATATATAAGACTATAAAACAATATAGGGTAAAGGTACCACAAATGCAGTGAAATTTACTGATAACGTTTAATATACATATCGGTAACAAATAAAAATGTAACATTTCAGTGTTATCGATGTAACAATTTATTATAATTTTCACCCATTACACTCCGACTTTGCCTCAAAATGTTTCATTTGCATAATAGCTTTTTTTCCTGCCATTACTATTTTCGTTAATATTCTGATTTGTTTGGGCTGGGGTCGCACGCACAACAAACATAAAGACAATCTGTACGTAGCTACCTTTTATGTAAATATAAGCCTACGATACTGTGCTATTATGAAAATTGTAGATCCAGAACGGGAGTGGCTTGTATTTACGTAAGGCTTGGGTGTGGTTTTACGAATTATTTGATTTCGTTTAAAAATTAATGCTGCGTGGTTTGTCGTATAAATACTAGTACACATACGCGGTGTTATCTGTGTGTTATTTAGTACTGTGATTTTCTTTATACTTACTATTCACACTTGCCCCCTTACTAATAAAACTTACGCACACGTTGATCGGGTGTGTAACTTCATGTTTGCTTATAAAAATATAGTTACACACCAGATCAACGGGCGCGTAAGTTTTATTAGTAAGGGGGTTAGAATAGACAGATTTTGATATAAACCCAGCTTCAATTTAAAAGATATCTAAGACAATAGTTTCTCCAATCTGCGAAAATTTTATTTAACCATGCTATATCAAACAGTGAACCTACTTAGGACTACGACTTTCATATGTGTTATAGGATTTTTCTAACAACTCCAGTGTTTCCCACTTTTGGACACAACTAGAAGAAAAACGTTAGAATTAGTATCATCATAGCTCATGAGGCAACATACCAGGAACCATTATCCTAATATTGACAATTGACATAACATATGATATGATCATACACTGTATTGTAACAGTAGTTTGTATTACTTAACGAAAATAATAGGTATAAGATTTAAATTCGATAAATTTAAAATTATTATATTTCTCCCTTTTGTTATTTATTTTGTTCTATTTTATGTTCATCTACATAAATCTGACATTATTGTTTTCCAATTTCCGCCATCTAGTTTTCTTCCAATTTTAAAAGGTTGTACTTTTTAAATGTGCTTTTTGTGGCTTCATCTAATATAGTTTGCATCGTAATGCAACCTTTATAATAACTGCGACCCGGTGGAAGCCTTTGCGACAACATATCAATGTTAGTACCATTATTAAGTTGGGATATTCTGTCCAATCTGTCAAGTACTAGCAAGAATAACTGCGTAAATGTTTTTCTTTCTAGTTCAGAGTGCTTCGCATTTGGACATTTTGTAATGTTGCAGTTGCTATCGTTACAGTTCATAAGACAGCGTGTCTGTATATTTTTAGTTAGATCAGAATAAACGAAAGAAAATATCTTTATAAACAAATCCTTCATACTTTTATTTTTAAATTAAATTAGCCGACCTAATCTAAATTTAAGTGAAATGATGAATTATGAGCAAAGACACCTCTATACAGATATCTTTAAAATACATTTGGATTTCCGAAGCTTGACGAATATAGTCGAAGCGCTTAATTTTAATAGTACTACTGTATATTGTTTTAAGATTGATCTTATCATGAATATACTCTGCCTACCTGCGAGAATAACAGACTCCACGTATTTATTCTTCACGCAAAACATAATTAGTTTCATACAAAAAGCAATAAAATCCATCTGTTGAGCTTATTATTAATAAGTTCGAGTTTAATCAACAACACACAAAGCAATAAACTCTATTAAAGAGTCCGATAGAATTTCTCATTTCATTCGTCTTAAGTCGTCAGAAACAAAGTGCGGCCGTCGTCGGAACTGTTATTAACGCGTCTAAATAATTACAGGGTACATCAATCAGAGGGCACATGCAGATAGAGCGTTTTGTGCGAGTCAGCGCACTCGGCGTTGCAACCCTTTATTTGATATCTATAATGATATTTCGAATGGAATTAAAAACGTCAAAACTTAAAATGTAATATTTATGGTATTGGAAGGCAAACAAGCCGACGGATTTCCTGAATTTTCGTGAATTTCTACGCCATCTAGACACCAAAGATGGTAAAGGTGCATTGCCAACAGAGAAATTAGAACTCGGCCTAAGTAAGTTTAACGGCTACCTTATCCTCCCAACTAGAACATATAAACGGCAAGCACTAACGTTATGGCAGCAAGAATAGGTAAGGCGGTGGTACCAATTCGGGCGAGTTGCTGCGGAACTCTACCACTTAGTCAGATGTCACGGTGCTAGTGACGGTAAAGCTATACTCGCCTTTGACGAACTGCCTGGCAGGAAAACAAATGGCCTATTCTGCAAAGGAACCCGGACCAACACAGAGCTTTTAACCGACTCGTAAAAAGGAAGTTATCAAACTGAAGTTTCTCAAAGTCACAAAAGTTGCTGCAATAGAATATTTTACTCAATATTTCTACATTTTCTGAATCTCTATCTTAAAATTACGTGTCAAGTTAATTTCTGCTAATAACAGATCTTTTATCACTAGAACCGACTTTTGTGTATGTGTATTGCTTTACATTTTTGCAGTCAAAAAGAAAGAGGTTTCCAATTCAACTGTAAGGTATGTTTGAAACGAGATTACTCTGCCAATAGCCAACCGATTTGGATAGTTCTTTTGTAGAAAGATAGGTCAGTATTCCTCGTTAGTCCCATATTAGTTTTATCGTGATCCAACCAGTAGTTTTTGATAAATGGAAACATAAATATTTACTTGGGTAACACAAACTTCATAGCGTGCCGCTACTAACCTACATTATTACTTTATTCCATTCCAGGCCATCCTTCCACAAACGCAGGTAAAGGGACATAAGTTGTTTACTCGTTTATAAGTAAATAGATTGACGATGATCGGCACATTTCATCTAGAACGCCACAAACAGCCGCAATTAAAAGAACAATGAACGTTTTCAATTCCCCAAATCTAATTTCCTTGTAGGCGAAACTCCCTGGCAATGCACCGCTGCCTTTTGATAAATTAACTTAAGTTTATTTCACTCCATTAAACCTGTGGTAAAAAGATCTCGAAGACTGCTTATGTGAACAAAAATCTGGAATTGTCAACTAGTGTCATTGTAATTCTAACTCTTGACAGTAGGGTTACTCTTGAATCTCGATTTTATTCAAATTGGAATCAGATTTGTCATTTAAGTCACTGTTGAATACTGTACTAACGGATTATTAACATTTAATTGAAAAAAATAACGAATGCATAAATATTTTCTTATTATTAACTAAATGTTAATATTTCACTAGGACTGTGTTAAAAAGTACATAAAGCGACAGATAAGATTTCAATTTCCAATTTTTCTTGAATCGAATTTCCAGAGTAACTTTGGTCAAGGTAGTAGTCAAAGTCGTATAGATATCCATTACTTTTTTGTGAAACCCATGCAAATCCAACTTCGATTTCAATAGGTATAATTTATATAGGTATAATCGTTTAAGTACCTATACATAAAAAATATTCCTTGTGTAAGTATTTTATCAATCAACCTTATCTTAGGTTATATTGGAACACGACAACAGCGAGCACCGCCTATTTGCCAACAGATAGGTAAGTACCTGGTAGTTATAACTAGTCGAGCAATTTAAATTACTAAATATTCCACTAGCAGGTGATGACGTCATATTTCTGGTACAGCGAAAATAATTGAATAATAGCTATCAGCATTATAGCTTCAGTTTGAAAATAGATTTGTTCAAAAAAGTAAATTATAAATAAAATTACTCAGCTGTTTCAGTAATAAAAACAATAATTAGTGCTTTGGCCCTGAAAGTGTATTGTGATCGCAAAGATGTGCACGCGTCGATATTTGACGGACGTCCTCACGTGCACGTCACCCATCGTCTACATTATTTTGTCATGAGTATTTTTTACAGCCCCTTTTCCAAAATAAAGAAAAATAAACTCTACATGTATACAAACAAGATTGCACTTATTAATAAAATGACAGCTCAACTTAGAGTGGTCATCGTTACTCTGGCTTTGAAAGCAGCCTAATTAAGTTTTTTACTATTGAGACATATTGATTGACAGATGGCGCTAACGGCATTTTTAAATGGATATGTTAGTTTCAATAACGTCGATGATCGTAATGTTTAGTTTTTTTATACAGCCATCATAACACAAATCTTCTATTCTAAAGTAATTTCTTCATTTACATTCTTACTAGATGTTTGCTCGCGACTTCGTTAAAATAGTTACAATTTTCATAAGAACTTTCACCCCCTATTAGGTATAATCCTTTAGGGGTTAGTTTTTTTTTTAAAAAAGCCGTTCGTTGAACCTGGATATTTAGCTGTATGCATATCATCAAAATTGGTTTAATTATATAATTGGTTGCGTTTGGTATAAATATGTTTAGGCTGTTAAACATATTTAGTTAAATTTATTTAGTGGCTGTTTAAATACAGCGTTGTGCGATTCGCCCTAAGGCGTAAAGGACAACTGACAGAGAGACTTTCGTATTGATGTATGCAATAGCTTTTAGTTTTAATTGTAAATTTTAGTATAAGTAATTGTTAAGGATGCTCAGCAAATTTCACTCACAACTGCAATGGTCATATCACTAAACTATATCAAACAATAAACACTCTTTCGAACACATTGTACCTACCTACACTAAACTAGCGCCAAAAACTAGCGGTATCATTTTTTCTTTCTTTAGTTTTTGTCAATAGCGTAAGCATTTACCAGTTGAAATTAGCATCAATTACCAATTTAACAAAATCTAGTTTAAATTATTCAAAATTAGTCAAAAGTCACCAAAGAATGTCATATCATGGTCTTGATTAAGTGATGACCTCATTACCCAAGCCCATTTAATGAGATCTGCCGACAATAAAATATTTGATATACTAAATTTTTCATCATTATTTCATTTGTGCACTTTCACTGAATAAAATTGTATAAAATGCTTGGTGGCAAAAATTTACCAACTTTACTTTATATAAACATGAAATTTAATAAATATCGATGTAGATGGCGCCAAAACCTAATGAAATATTGACATGAAATGTCATAAGACATTGAAGTAAATAAGAACAGATTAAAATATTGGCGCAAACGCTTGTGTAGAAATGAAGTAGGACGTATGCGTTGTCACGTGCCATTTTTGTATGCGACGCCACGTTTACAAGACTGACTTAAGTTTACATGAATTCTGTATCTCCATGAGGTTTAAAAATGTAACGAATGTTATACAAAAATCTGTATACTATTCGTAACATCAGACAAAAGTACCTTGCTTTACTCTCACTTTAGTGACAAATGAAATGTTTTCACCTTAATAATAAACTTAGATTAAAGTACTCCGATGTTTAAAAAGATTTATAGCCTGTAGTAGGTACAGTGTTGATAAGACTATATAGTAGTACTATTTAAATTTTGTGCTTCAGCTAAATTCGTCAAGCTTCGGAAATCTGAATGTATTTTATAGATATATATATATATATAAAGAGTTGTTATTACATAAATTAAATTTGGATGAGGTCAGCTAATTTAGAAATAAAAGTATAAAGTGTAAAAAGAGTTAAAAGTGTAACCCTAAGCGCGTAATTTAAATAGTAGTACTGTACTTTCATTCTTATGTTAAGACAGTTACAGTTTGATCATCCCTTAAAATGTTTATTTACTTTTCGAATTCAGAGTTTTTGTGCTCATCATATAGGTAGGTATAATTTAATGCCAAATATTCGCACAGGTACGAGCTAATCATAAAATGCGAGTCACAGACACGATCTGCCGTGAGATCGGGCAAAAACAGGGAATCATAAAGAATCCATCAACATCAGAGCAATACCGATCGCGAAATCCGTCATCAATCATAAAACATCAGAAAGGATTAAAATCTACGTTGCACCTCCAAAGCTGGAGTACCCTTGTTTTTCTCTAACCCGTAAATACTGAGGGGCGTAAGTATAGCCCGGGGGCGGTAAATATTATAGAGGGGGACCGGGAGTACCCCCGCCCCTACCAGCGGGCACTATCCCTTATAGCGAACGTTACCCTCGCTTCGCGGCCGCTAGACCGCCAAAATGTGGGGCAAATCGATTCTTCTGCCCTATTTTTGTGCATCTGGACCAAAATCGATTTTGCACCCGCTAACGACAATCGATATCTTTACTTATGTTGTGCAAATAGGGTTAAGTGTTGTTTTTTTATTTATTTGTTATTGATGTCAATCAAAGTGTCAATTCAGACTTTTTTTTAGTTTTTGGCATCAACGTTAAAATATGCCGTTTAGTAGAAGCCCTACACTAAGCTGATGATAAAATGCAACATACTTTATAATAAATTAAATATAATTATTATGTAGGATTGCCTAAAAAAATCTGGACAGAACATCTTAATGATTTTTTTAAGAAAATATTTTTTTTTATTTCAATGTATTATCTAAAACCGTGACAAGTAACTGGCATCAACATAACTGTTTATACCTGGCAACCTAGATAAATAACAGGCTACACAAATTCTTCACATTCTACTTCACATCTTATACTTTATTTCGGTATACAATTTTCAAATTATTTTAATTTTACACATAATTAACGCTTTGTTACATTTTATTCCAATTTAATAAGTTACTTATAGATAAGAATCAAACAGTTTATACATATATCAGTAGACAATGCCACCTTATTTCCACCATCGAATGTTTCGGACGGATGACGAATGATGATGAATGACGGAGAAATCGATAGACATGACAAATATCTAGGAGACAAACAT
This sequence comes from Calephelis virginiensis, assembly GCA_002245475.1. NCBI lineage: Eukaryota > Metazoa > Arthropoda > Insecta > Lepidoptera > Riodinidae > Calephelis > Calephelis virginiensis. The sequence goes on along the minus strand of NJDC01000698.1, from coordinate 109,836 downwards.
ACAACCTCCCCCTTTTTTCAAAGTCAGTTAATAAAAGTCTATGTAATGTATTCTATCTCATTTATACACATATGTGTTTGCTTTTTTATCGTGACACATCTTGTTTTATCTAGTTTTAAACTGCAACGATTCTAAAAAAAGTTTTACTTTAATAACAACCACCCAAGCCCAGAACTATAAACCCCTTGTAATCAAGTGAAAGGTATAGACGGAGTATTTTTTATTCCATGCCCAACATAAAGTAGATTGGCCGGTTGTAAATGCCACAAACAAAGTATCCTAAGTGTAACTACTATAATCGCCATATTCCTGGAATGAAATATTTTAATGGCCGTCGTAAATTAATCCAATTGTAAAACGAGTCGTTATTTGTTTTTTGCCATTACAACACTGCTTTTTACAATTTCAATATTAATTAACAATAAGTAATGGCAACTTTTTTCAACTAATAAACTATCTCGATGCATTTAAATGTTAAAAGTTATAGTTGTCAATCAATTACAGTCAATATTTTTATCGATATAACGTTTTATTTATAGCTAGCAGTCCATCCCTGAAAACGGATGGACAAATGTCTATATTATTAAATATATAGACCTTCCTCTTTAATTACTCTATTTATTAAAAAAACGTATCGAAACCGTTGAGTAGTTTTAAAGATACATAGGGAGAGACAGTGGAAGGCATCTTTGTTTTACACTATGTAGTGATTATCTATATTATGTACTAGCGACCCGCCCCGGCTTCGCACGGGTGCAATGCTGATATACTAAATACGCTACAGAAAAACTGTGAACGTTATACATAAAAACCTTCCTCATGAGTT
>NJDC01000698.1:8746-105127 GCA_002245475.1 Calephelis virginiensis | reverse complement strand
GACCAAGGCAAGAGATTATTTTTAACGGATTACAAAAAAGGAGGAAGTTCGGATTCGAATTCGTATGTTCTATTCAATTTTCGTTTTGTTTGTTACTTGATTACTTGGCCAATACCAAATCCGATGGCTCTGTTTTAGAGAGATAGGACATGATTCCGAGGTGGTCCTCATTATAGATGATGTCGTCAACATAGACAAAAAAATGCATAATTCAGTAAAACTCAAATCTGCTAGCAGAATGTTGATAAAATTAATCTGGAACCATTTCGGAACCACTATCTTTCAAAAAAATAATTATCAAATCGCGACATGATACCTGATGAAATAGTTGCAGCTTTTATTAATCTTAATTATTAAGTAGGTAGATACATTTATTAGAAGATTATTATGAAAACATTCATCCATAAAAGTCTGTCTATATAATTCGTTATCTTTCACGGGTAAACCTCTAAACCGATTGTGATGAAATTTGGTATGCATAAAGATAAAGAATAAGTTCAAACAAAGGTTAAGTTTAGTTCAAAAATCAACCCCCTAGGGACTATTGTTGGGGATGAAAGTTCGTATGATAATGTATTCTACGCTGACGAGCAAAAAACTAGTTATAATATAAATGCGAATGTTTATTGTAGTTTATCCTTCTTTCAGGTCGCCACAGAGCGACGCTATGGTATATTTTTATGTGTGATATGATTCGACGATGAGATAGATACAAAGCTGGAGAGTGACATTGGCTACTTTTTATCTCAAAATCTAAACGAATTCCCGCGTAAGAACAAATGGATTTTAATACACGAGCATAACCAGGCAACGTCTAGATTATACTCCACTGACATATTATTGACATATTCTTGACATTTCCTAACCATCAATAGTACTTGTCGTCATTGTGATCTAACCCGACGCAAAGCTAAATTATATATCTAGCAACAAACAGTCATAAACTGCAATTGAAAGATCAGAACAATCTCTTTCTCACAACGGCGAGTGAAGCGAGTCGTATAAAAACGCCAATTCTCTACATTTCCGCCACCTATTGTCTTGATTATAATCTGGTTAGATTAATAACTCCTAGATATATAGACAGAAAAAACAGTTTTTTAATATTTATTTTTACCATAGTCATCGCTGTTTATAAGTTTATAAGTAAAGTTTATACTGCTTTATTAAAGTGTTTGTTCGGACTTTTCTCAAAAAATACTGTACGGAATTTTGTGCAACTGATGACAAGAAAAAAATCTAGAAAAGAAACGAAATTGCAATTAACAGACTTGTGATTGCTCGCCAATAGTTATATCTTTAAAAAAAAGCTATTTCTTCACACTTGCAGTATAACTTAAATGCTAGCTACAATTCAATTATAAAGTTTTATTCTGTGAGCTTTCCTGTAAGTGTTTGACGCCATTGTTGGTTAATTTAAACCTTATTACAGAACGAAGGACAACTTAAGATTATTAAAAATGATGTGGGATATATTGTGTACCGCAGACCAGGTTTAATGTTAGAATTTTAGCTAAAATTGGCTTATTTGCTATATAGTAAATAAACTACTAGGTACGACTTTTTTCACTTAGAAAGTGTATACTGTTAGTTTTTACGTTTACAGTTTTCATATATATTTTGATTTTTTTATTTAAATTTTATCTAACGTGTTTTATAAGTATAATGCTTTGCTATACTTCCTTAGATGAAGAGGTTGCTTGTATGAGAGCGCTTTGTTTCACGATAAGACCGCCTTTGTGTAATACAACTGTAATAATAATCCTACCTACTATGTTTACTAATTTGTACATTTCATTCTGCACCATCAACGGTATATTAATTTATATGATATTTTCACTTACTATGCACACAAAATATTTTCATTAATGTTATCAAAAAATAGATTTAAATATTTTTTTATTATTTTAGTTTTTGGCATGAGCGTTAGCATTTGTCATTATTCAAGTATGAGGATGTTTTTTTTCAAATATAAGCTTCAATCAAGTTCACCAATATACCAAATTGAACTAAAATTATTTAAAACTAGTCACAATCCGTCATAAAACGTCATGCCAGGGTCTTTATTAAAGCGGTGGTCTCCTTACGTTAATTTAATTAGATTTGGCGGAAGCGAGGCATTCAATAATTACGAAAAAAACTGCGACCATTTTGTCTTTCCATGGCGCTAAAATTTCTATCTAATTGAACATAGGTATTTTATACATTTATAATTTGTTGTCCGTACTTCAAAAGTAGAGCGCACTTCTCTACGAGCGTTTATGTGTCTGTAACAGTTCATCTCATGATAAACTGCATTGACTTCTTGTCGTAATTAAACATGATTAGAGCTCAACACTTGGCGAGCTGCAATTATAAAACAGCTACTGAACTACACGCCATATCTTGCAACCATATAGCATTAAACAGAATATTTTATACGTGTTTTGCATGGCAAAATGATTTTAGTATTAGATATTAATGTACAAGTTCTGGAGAATAATCGTTTTTACAGCTTAAACATGTTACTCAAGCGCTACAATTTTTCTAGTGTTGGTCACGGGCTTCTTTGAAGAACTAACACATACTAGGCAGAAAGAAGTATAGATTAATTTTAACTAACGAAAGGACGTAGGTTAACAATTTGACAAGTGCAATTTTTATTTTAAACTACGCATAACTTTCTGCATAGTATTTATGAAATAAACTTTTATTGGTTCCCGTCATAGCCTCTATATCTAATTGCCATTTTTTTAGTCTACGAATACTTTGTTACATTGTACTTACGTATTATATGAAATTTCTCTGTTTCTTTTAGAGACTTCAAAGAAAGAGGGAATAGCTTCTAGCTTAGTACACTTTCATCTTCGGTCCCTTATCCACCTTCCATCAGATAAACTGAGGTTCATAAAATGACGATTTAGGGGACATAGAATCTATATAACCTGAACTATCTTTCGTATAGTATTGAGTGTTTTAAGGAAAACTATATATAAAAAAGCTCATTTTTTAAACTGTTTTTTTTTTAATTGGCGTAGCTAAAGTTTTAAGTAATGATTTGACGTAATTAAGATTTAAGAGTTTTTCAGAAGATTGTGTAGGCAATTACATATCGAAAACAGCTGTGAAAGGTTTTATACATACTCATTTACACAGAAAATGAAAAGGCCGAGAGGAAACTTGTTGCAATGAGCGTACGAAATTCAAAGCCATGAATGAATCAAATGGGAAAGAGACAGCAATTGTAATAATGCCAAGTGGGAGCAGGACGCAATTTCAATAGTACGCGAAACGGAAATAGAGCCCGAGATAATTCCGTCTAGCCAGAGGGATTCCCTCGTGTCACTTGTGTGCGTTCGTTTTTCGAATTCCACAAGAGGATTACGAATGTTGGCGTGCGTTTGGCTGTATTTGTGTTTGAAGGGTCCTTTACACGTTCCATTTCGGGTTCGCATTTTCATTCTTTCCGTTCCAACGTTCCCCAGCTACTTGTTGATCAATCGTAATAAATTGCCTCCATGATATTCCCATTGTGGAACAGTTTGTCGCTTTACTGCCTCCAAGGAAATTGCGTTTCCTTAAGCTACTCGAGTTTATTTGTCGCTTCAATGTTCTTTGAATGACAATTGAGGTATTTGTTCTATTAAATTGTTACATTTGTTGCGTAAAAGCCTTTGTTAAGATTTAGGGAAATTAGCTTACTGTATACAGTTTTCTTCTAAGTAATGTTATAATTAGAAATTGATAACAATACACGGCCATAGATACAGGTGGTGAAGAGCTGCAGCTCGCTTAAATTTGTAGCAGCACTTTACCTATTCCTACTACTATAGCGTCAGTGTCCGTGATTGTCATGTTCGATGCCGGATGATAAGATAGCCGATTGACTTGCAAATATGGCTTAAGTTTTGGCCACAAGACATTGAGTTTGCTTGTGGTGTACCTATATAGAGGACGGTCTCTTATCAACAGGAGACGGTAGCTTGCTATAATATCTAATAAGGCAAAAAAGTATAAGTGCATTTTTTATTTTTCTTTTTTTCACCAAGGCCAAAACCATTTTTTTAGTGCTAGCTGCTCCGGCGAATTTCGTTTCACCCGTTCAGTTTTTATGGGAAAAATTAAAATGACGATTTTCCTAGTTTCGAAAAGTCAAATGGGATATAAAGAATCATACAAATAGCACGACCTTTTTTTGTATATAAGGGTTGACCATACCAGTGATACATATAACTCGTACATATAACTCGTAATCTACCACTAGATAAGAATAAGGGGCTCCTTTATATCCAAATACAGTGTTACGATTCAAGGAAGTAAACTCATTTGCAGTATGCAATTCTGTTGGTGGAAAGTTATTTAAACTAAACCCCGTACTGGTCCAGGCTCTTTTGCAGAAAAGACCATCTGCCTTCCTGCCAGGAAGCTCGTAAAAGGCGAGCATAGGCTTACCATCACAAACACTGTGACATCTGACTAGGTGGTAGAGTTTCGCAGTGACTCACCCGGATTGGTACTTACTTTTGCTCGGGGCCTAACATCCCGGCCTCAGGTTGGCAACGCACCATTACCACCTTTGGTGTCTCTAGGCGGCGTGAATTTCTAATCATCAGAAAAACCGTCTGCTTGTTTGCCTTTCCATATCATAAAAAAAATTATAGCACTCTCAAGCCTTGCATATGGACTCTTTATATTGAAAATTTTAGAAAATCTTTACCCTGAAATCTCAAATTTTAGTTTGCTTCTCTGTTTAGTTATTTACAGAACAGGAAATGTAGTTAAAAGTATCTTCACGAACATATCCCTAAACCGGCAGGCAGAGGCACGACCAGAGAACCCATGACCAGCCGAAGACACCAAGTCCACACAATGTGATAGGTGGGAAGCCTATCGCCAACCGGGCTCATATCCAATCCCGGGCAACGTTTTTTTTAATAGAAAATTGAAAATACTCATTCTTAATTTTTTTTTGTTGCCCAGCCCAGGGATCGAGCCGGAACCTCAAGAAGTCAAGTCCGACGCCGGACCACTAGACCACAGAGGCGATAATTTGGACATACTAGCGACCAAAGCGATACTCTCTGCCTACTCGGTAAGGGATTTATCGTAAAGATAATATGTATAAATGTATGTATAAATTATGACTAACTAGCTGTTGCCCACTTGCTAGCTGTTCACGCACTAAATTGTCTTTTCGTGGTTAGTGATAGATACGAAAGATTTTCTTCCAGTAAAAGGTATCCTAAATGTTTCCTTGATGTATAAACTACTACTACACAAAATTTGGTGAAAAACCGTTTATCGAGTTTTGCGTAAAAAGTGAACAGTCAAACTGACAAAAAATTTAATGATCCTCGTTTCGGGATCTTTTTCCATATACAATACATAGCAATCATTGATTTTTTAAGAATATTTCATGTATAGAGTTAGTTTATTAAATGTAGGTATGTATTGTGGGATGCTCTTAATCTGTTACTGACTTGAACAACATGCTTGCTATGAATCCGAATGCTAATAAAGGTTGTAAACAAAACATTTACCTTATACCAAATGACTAACAGTCCCAAATTGCTATCCAATGCTTCACTACATATGTAGTATAAAACAAAAACGCTGCCTCTTTCCCTATGTCCCTTTGTATGCTTAAATCTTAAAAACTACGCAACGGATTTTAATGCGGTTTTTTTCAGTAGATAAAATGATTTAACAGGAAGGTTTGTTTGTACATTTTATACCCGTGCGAAGTCGGGGCGGGCCACTAGTTAAAAATAAATCAACATCTCTGCACAAATTACATTTCAATCAAAGTTGGGTAAGTTGTACTAGTTATATCACAGAGACCCTAATATCTAAAAGTCAGATTAATGTTTAATGAAGTACTTAACAATATTTCAATGTCCCCTGATTATGATATTTACAAACTACTAAAAAATTAAGAGTTTTTTTAAAGAAAAAGTTTAAATGTAACAATAATAATATTCTTAAATGGAAACTAATTTGTATAGCATAAAAGTTTAATTTTGTATAGTAAAGATGTTCGTCGGGCCAGAATTTGTTTATTCTAAACCAAATTTAAAAATTTAGGTATATAATTTTATTATGGCAAAAATATTAGTGCATACACAGATAGTAATATACATTTAGTCATAACCCATATCTAGTTATATAAAATATGAATGAATATTCATAACTAAAACTAATCAACCTTTTGGGAATATATATTTAGACAAGATATTTAACAACAAGCATTAAATTTATTAGTCGGCAGGTAAAAACATTCTCTTATTTCAATCAGTATTAACCATTCATTTCATGGGATGCTCTGAGGAGTTGTTTGGTTTTATTTCAGCCGCTGATTTCCACCTTCGGACATCGCGTCAGAGCTTAAGGTATCATGCCCATCATCATGGCGATCTAAAATTGTATAATTCCAAAGACATTTCTTACCCCGCATAACACCTTTGTGGAATCAGTTACCTAGGGCGGTATTCCCAAACGATTATGACTTAGGTACCTTCAAGAAAAGAGCGTACTCATTCATTAAAGGTCGGCAACACATCTGTAATACTCCTGGTGTTGCGGATGTCCGTGGGCGGAGGTGATCACTTTCCATCAGGTGACCCACTTGCTCGTTTGCCTCCTCTTCTAAAAAAAAAGAAATAAAATTAAAAAAAAATCATACATAGGTATTATGTACGAATGTAACTGTGAAAAGCGAATAGAATTATATTCATGTTAATTGTCAATAATCATACTAAAAATATTAAAACTATAAAAGAATGAATTCTGTATAACGAAGATATTTAAAAAACGGTGCAGGCGACTGGAAAGTGGCAGCAGATTACAGTTTTAGAATTTTTGTCTGTTTATCATGGCCGCGCACCCACGGCATCCACGACTAGCCGAAAACTATAAGTCCCACAATGTAATAGGTAGCAAGCTTATTGCCAACCTGGCACAAATATTTTAATCCCGGGCAGCGTTATTTTTATTAGAAGATTGAAAGTAAATGTACATTTTCAATTATTTTAAGTATTATAATAAGTATAGACAACACATATTTCTATTCTTCAAAAACCATAATAGATTTAAAACTAGGTTTGAAAATCAGAACGTGAGTTTTGACCTTAAAGTAAAAGAGCAATAATTCATAAACCATATAATTATTACGGTAGAGGATAATTGTGTGAATTAGAATTTAATATGTACTAATGTATAATATTTGGCTAGTTTTTGCTAACGGAGGTTATCTACTTATCTCATCGTTTCAATGAGTGATTCTTAATTGCCAAAATTTTCTTAAATCTGCTATAAAATTTATATTACAATATTCGAAATTATAATATTACTTGTAGAGGTTTTATAATATTATTCGAAATTAATTTAATAAAGAAAATTTAATTTCAGATTATAGTTAAACATGATATTGCATTCGTTGTACATGTTATTTCCTAATACAAGCTGATATCTGCGGCGTCGTCAGCATGTTGAATTATTTAGCTTGCCAGCGGAATATTTTATGATTGAGTTTAAAGTAGTCTATATTATTCTCGCTATTTTAATCTATTTTTATGCTAAATTTGATGACAATAAGTTCATTCAGTTTGTCACTTTCGCATTTATTAGGGCTCATTAAAACATGACATCTAATTTTTCTTTTTTGACACCCCTTACATAAGCTTCCTTAGTTATAACTAGAATGTTCTAAGTGGAACAAGACGTATACTTACCAAAAAGGATGTCAAAGACGCGCAATGTAGATAAGGAACAGAAGGAAGTAGATTTTGGTATTCCTCAAGTAAGCAAACTAAAATTTAAGATTCCAGGGTTAAGGTTTTCTTTCTTAAGGATCGAACCCGGGACTTAAAAAGTCAAGTCTGACACCGGACCGCTAGATCACAGAGGCGATCATCTTAAAGGTACCCAATTCTAACTTAATTCAAAGGTAATTCAAATCAATAGATTGTAAGTTCTTAAAGATAATTCTAACGTATTGCGTAATTCAAATCAATAGATTGTAAGATCTTAAAGGTAATTCTAAAGTATTGCGTAATTCAAAGGTAATTCAAATCAATAGATTGTAAGAATTCGGTTCCGTCCATTGTCTTTGCTACTGACGGAGCGAGTGGTTCAATTATGGAGGTCATCAACACGACTTTTTATGGAATTTCAGTTTAATGACGCATTTGATGGTCCGCCTTCAAACGGAGTGATATTTTGTAAATAAACAGAGCACTGAAATAACTCATTACCTTTGTAAAGCCGGTAGGTGATGGACTTAGGATTTTTGTGTTTCAGCTTTGTAATTTGACGGAAGGATACGGATACACAAAAAGGATTTTTCATCTTTGATGTGTGTTCTCACGGTGTTTGGAAAGGTATAACGGAACGTTATTACTGCTATTAATATTGTCGGCGTCGGGATGTGACAACCCCATCCGTTAATGTTAATCCATTCGAGAAACGATTTATTGACTTCACTTGTAATATTTTTTGTACTTGTACTTTAATAAATTGTTTCTAGATTGGAATTCCAAGCACTGACGATAAGAAGGATAGAAACTAGTAATCCAGTCATTTTGGTTACATTATTTTTCCACTATATGGTGGTAATAACGGTCAGTTGGTGGTTGAGTGCTGAGCAGCTGTAGATTGGTACTTCCGGTTTCCATATTTCTACCTCAATAATACATTTATTAAACATGAAAAGTAAACAAATTTATTATTAATTTATAATTGTCACTATTAGGAACTCACTTCCTAGTGAAATTCGTGAATGTGAAACCCTTATTTCTTTTAAAAAAAATGTCAAAGAAACTTTTTCTTAGGGTTATTTAAGCTCTTTTTGTGTAGTTATATTTTATTGTATATTCATTAAGTAGCAACATTTGGCATAGTTTTGTACAACAGCTCTTCTTATTTCTTATATTTTTTTTCTTTAATGGGCTGGCTAAAAGAAATTATCCCTGCAAATCCATGAGACCCAAAAGAAGAACTATGTATATTAAAAATAAATTGACTAACTATATCGACGAAATTGGTACCACCCGCTCTATGTGACGTGTTTTTTTAATGTTTTTGTTTGTTATAATTGTCATTCTACTATTCTGCACTAAGACAAACATTGTAGAATGTAGAACATCTTTTTATCCTATAATAATCAACGGCTTTCGCAACGCATGCGATAAAAGACATTTGATACATATTTTTTAAACCTTGTATTACATTATTGAAGTTATAGTAGGAATCTCTAATTTTTTCGTAGTTACAAATATATCCCATGTTCATCAGGGATAATGACGGGTTTTAATAATGAAAGAGTTTTTTAAATCGGTCCAGTAGTCAACAAGTCTTTCCTCTTTTATTATTATTATAGATTATTATTATTATTAATATAGATTAAAATAGATTGTAATAAATATTTGTAACACAAATCACACCCTGCTCATTACGAATCCAAGTTTTGCAGCTCTTTAAGTATCACTACATAGTATAAAACAAAGTTGCTTCCTCTGTCCCTGTGTCCCTTTGTATGTTTAAATCTTCAAAACTACGCAACGGATTTTGATGCGGGTTTTTTGAAGTGATAACTTCTCTAGCGGCGTTGTGGGAATGGGTAAAAGCTTCTAAACTCGCGTCAGGACTCGTGACCTGATCGGAAATTCGTGAGACGATTATCGTGTTGTCATGTTTGTGTACGATAGCGCAATAAATGAATATTGTATTCTACCACATAAATAATAGTACTTTTATTCTGATAATTAAAGCAATTCATGCAAAATTATTCCCTAACCATTCCAAAATATTAAAAATGCACAACGTTAATAATCAAGTTTTCACTTCTGCCGGCACTCCTGGAGTGCAAATTGCCGTTTTTTCAATAGATAAAGTGATTGAAGATGATGGTTTATATGATTATTTCATAAATGAAGCCAGGGCGGGCCGCTGGTAAATATTAATTTCTACAATGTCCTCAAATTACTTAACAGAGCTAAAAGCTGAATGTAAGATAAGCGCCATATGTGTGTAACAGTGGTATGAGTGATGATCAAAATGGGACCTATGACTGGCGTGAGTCCAAGTGGTGGTACTCATTGAAATATTAAGCCCAGACACCGCATTGCAGTGTCTGAGACAAATGCCGATAAAATCTGGGAAGATGGAGTTTCCTATGGCTTTCTTTGTCCTATTTGCTAATAATAACACTAGCACTTTTTCATTACTACTCGTTTATATTTGATATTTTCCATCGTCGGCGCTTGGTAAAACTTCCAAATATTCATATTTATAAAGAAAGAAACACTTGTACTGTTTTACTTATCACTTATAATTTATTACTTTGTAAAACAGTACAAGTGTTTCTTTCTTTAAAAATATGAATACTCGTTTATACTTTATACTAGTTTACATTTTTCATTTATACTCATTTTTAAAACCCGACGCAAATTGGAGTTTTCAATGTGACATGTGTGTGTTTGTGAGTATATCATCACTTAGTATCATAACTTTAAACGGCTATACCGATTTTGATGCGGTTTGAAAGTTGAGGTGATCGAAATGGTTCTCAGGTACACTGCGTGGAGGTTTTATAGTGGTACTGATTTTTTTTATTTTAATATTACTATAAAATGTCTCATATTTTAGACCCCGATAGAAAAAGACGGGTGTAATAAGTTTGGCATGTCTGTGTGTGTGTGTGTGTTTCTGTATGCGTCTATGGCAACATACCTACCTACTTTCTGGACGGATGAACGGATTTTAATGCGATTTTTTGCGTTTGAAAGCTGATGTGAAGCTGATACCACGCAGCCTTTGCGTGTTTTGTAATTTTATGTACTTTGTGTTTGAATCCTTCATAAATTGATTACGGTATTTACATGTAGGTATGTGTCAGTGTGCTAGTATTTTTGACTTATACTCATAACATAATTTGCTTATTTCGGGGTTACATAGATTTGTGTAATTTGTCCAGACATAGACATATGTACCAAAATACTTATTTTTATGACTGGTTTGTAACTGTATAATGTGGACCGATTTTGAGGAAGCAACTACTACGATAAAGGATATCAGTCATAAACAAATGCATATTTATATTTTCTTCGATTTATTACGCCTTTTATAAACCTTAAACCTCTTTAAAATAAATATTGTTAATAAGTATAAATAATATAAACTTACTTATACTTAAGTAGTATACTTATAAACTACTACTGAACCCATTATAAGCGGCTATTTAAAAATGTTGTAAAATTTTATTTTAAATTGTTTTATAAATTTATAAATAGTATCACATAAGTAACTAATTTTTATGAATTTGAAATTAATACATGTTATTTTTTACTCTCTTTGTTATTGTAAGGTTCAAAGTATAACAAAAGTTTAATTGTTTTATTTATAAAAATATTTTTATTTAACTAGCTGTTATCCACATATCTGCGTATAAATTTGTTTAACACATCCGCGGCAACGTGTTGAAATATCGGAATGAAAATCTTAATCCAAGGTATAGACTATTTCTTTCCTAAAACTCAGTCTTCAGAACAAGTTATAGTACAAAGTTAACATAACATACGTACTCAAACCCCACTCTTACTTCGGCTATTGTAAATACTAATTCAATCAGAACATCAAAGAGTTTACATTACTTGCCAGGTAAAAGAGTTGTAAGTGAGTCACAATCACAATCGAACACCCGAGGGGTTCTTGGCTCCGTTGGTAACATGATCCGCACTCGTTTATCTGCTGTCGAGCAATTATTGAAGCGTGAAAAGGTACGTCCACCTACTATTATATACGTTTTGTAATGCGGGCTATGCGTTCTAAAATATCGCGTTTCCTAGCACCAGCTTGGATTGCCATATGACGCATAATTTTACCGACGCGACGTTTGATTAGCAGTTGTAAAGATTATTTATATATTTACTAGCGGCCAGCTTCGGCTTCGCACAGCTATGAAATATACATTTCAACCTTTCTCTTCAATCACTTTCTCTATTAAAAAAACCACATCAAAATCCGTTGTGTAGTTTTAAAGATTTAAGGGGCATAGGGACAGAGAACGCGACTTTGTTTTATACTAGGCAGTGATTTATATATTTATAGTACAATATTAAACTATTTTTGAAGTGAACTTTCTTAGAATCGATTTGAAACTCAGTGAAACGAAAATGGGTAATTTTAAACAAAGACAAATGTACCAAATAAAAGCGAAGATAGAATGAGATAGAACATTATGTTTAATACATTGCACGGTATATTTTTTAAGTTTCACTTCTGTCGTGTGTAAATTACACACACACACACACACACACACGCACACACACACTCACACTAACACATACACTTTTTAAAGACATCTTAGTTTTTTGTAAATAATTAATGGATATTAATTTTAATAAGTACATGGGAAATGATAAATAGAAATACACAAAAGGTGACCTGCGGCAAAATAGCTAAAGCAGACAAATTTCTTTTCAACACTAAAATATAAAACTGTGATTAAGCAATGGAAGGCATAATGTGTAATAATTAAACATAAGGAAATAAACTTAACATTAAATAGTATGTGTCTTTTACTTAAACATCAAGACAGAAAAAAGATTCCTCAAAAATTCAAAAGCCGACGGTGTTTACTTTAACATTTTTTTCTTAACTTCGGTATAGTGTATAGTATGTATAGTATACTTAGTGTCATTTAATGGTAACAAAATATCAACGTTTTTTCAAGTCTAGATGTATCGTTTAACATTTTTTCTAATTATAAAGAAACAAACTAAAAATAATTTGTGAGGTTTACAACGTATTTTTTACAATGTATAAATAATATAATAAAATAATATATATTACAATAAAAGATGCAATTGGACTAAACAGCAAAATGTAAATACCTAAATTTAAAACTGCCTCAAAATTAATTACTTTTTCTGGCATTGTATGTTTCTAAATACCTATTAGTAGGCACATAATATTTGAAATTTAAAATATGTACATACCTATCTAGATGAAGAAAATAAAACTGACTTCCCAAATAAAATTGTCTATCGGAGACAAACGTAAGTTTTGGAAATAAATATATAATATGACGTTATTACGATATGATAATAATTTACTGACAATCATCATGATAAAATAAAAATAACATTCCAAAATAAACGAATGTATCAATCAATATTCAATATTATTTAATTAGGTTAACTATATATTAATTAATCAAAAATTTAAACAAATACTAGCAACATTCACTTTTAAAGTATTGTAACATTGAAATCAAGATATGCGATTTCTACCGAACAACCTTCCGACTTGGGTAGGTTTTTAATGAGATATCTAACACATTATTTCGAATCTCAGATGTTCTTTGGCACAATACATATCATTTGACATTTGTCTGAAGTCATCTTCAGGGATTTACAACTAACGTTAAGAGTTTTGGCACCATCGAGAGAAAAGATGGTCGAAGTTTTTTCATAATTATTGAATTTCGTGTTGATATTGAGTGAAATTAGTCAATTTTGGTGGCATTTTGTACAATTTTGTTCAGTAAAAGTGCACAAATGAAATAATCATGAAGAAATTGGCGTATCGTGTATTTCCTCGTTGCCGCCAAATCTCAGTACATGAGCTTGAGTAAACAGGCCACCGCTTTACCCAAGAGCCTGATATGACTTCCGACGACTTACGACTGATGACTAATTAAAATTAATTGAAATTGATATAAAATTTGATGCAAATTTCTACTTGACTAATGGCTAAATACTAACGTGAAGGCCAAAACCTAAAGAAAGAAAAAGAAGAACTAACGTTAAGTACATCTTATTGTGAAAAAGCAAAAGTACAAAAAAGTGTACATAATATTATTATTATACAGAATTATTATAATACACTATTAATTTTCCACTATTAGTTTAGGCACCATCGAGAGAAAAGACGGTAGAAGTTTTTTCGTAGCTATTGAATTTCGTGTTTATATCAAGAGAAATTAGTCAATTTAGGTGGCATTTTGTACAATACAAGTAGGTACTTAAAAAAGTTAGTTAAAAGTATATTTACTCATTTATAGTTTATTTTTTATTTAAACTAATTTTGAATAATTAGCACGATTTCATTAAATTGTGTAACTTGATGCAAATTTCAACCTGACTAATGGCAAATGCTAACAACACCAATGCCAAAACAAAAAAAAAACTTTCGAAGCAAAGTCCACACAGGTTGCTGGTATTATGCAAAAAGCGTATTTCATATGAATTATAAGGGGATAGAATCTAAAATCGTAATAGTGGAAACCTGTCAATACCAATTAGTACATTTAACCGCGCCGCCGCCAAGAATCGGATTCTTTTTTTCTCGCTACGAAAATAATATTTGTATTTATTTGCTTAATATTTATGCTGAAGGGAGTATTTTTTACATTATATCGAACAAGCACACGTCTCTGTTGACAGTAAGACAAAACCGCTTACGGAAATCACAAATGTTACTGGTGCATCGCGGTTGTTGGAATCTTGAACCAATCATGACAAGAACATTGATGACTTATGACCGGAATGATGAATATCAGGAAAATGACTATTGCAAGCACTGATGCTATGGACTCAGGAATAGGCAAGGCGTTGAAGACAATGACACCGTTTCCTGGCAAGCCGCTCGACAGTTCTCAAGCACCTACTGGTATATTATTTTCATTCACATTTCAACGTGGGTGCTAATTATTTGTATTTGAATATTGTTAAACATGATTATAAAGCAAGTAATAGTGAAATTTATAATTATTATATTAGTCAACAAAAACCAATATTTTTTCGAAAAAACTTTACACAGTAATGTTAACTCTTAGTTGTGTTGTAATATTTAAAAAACTAATACAACTCCCGAAATCGTAACTCTACTAATGTCTTAGAATTTTTAACGTTGTTTCCGATTAGCTTACCAAATTGATAATATTGTATTTTACTACACTATGGACGACTAATCCATACATCCCTACTAATATGCTTTCAAATGCGAATGTAAGTTGGTTGGTTACATTTTCACGCGAAAACTACTTAACCATCATAAAACTTGTACACATATTCTTAGATGTATTAAAAATAGCATATTTATTTTAGATACTTCTTTCATGAATATGATAATTCTGTAAAAGCTAGTACCTTATATACGTACATAAGGAAACTAATTATTATAACTAATTATTTTTTGGAATACAAACCTAGGTATTTTACACTTTAATATTTTTACGTATCCGTAAATAATTTGCGATAAAAATTAATGATAATAATGTAATGTTTACAGTAAACACTAAATACAATGTAGTTTTAATAAAATAGTTCGAATAAAACACAATTAGCTACCTGCTTAAACAAGTAGGTAAGCATCGCTAATAGAAATTCAATTCCTAAATTCGATAATGCTTTTTTTTTATTATTATTTCTCAAGCTTACTTAAGCTGCACATTCTTAAGCTGTATCTAACGAAATTTAAAACCCTGGAGCGGATGAAACAAGCACTTAATAATCTGCTCCGATAATCTACATCTAACATTTGATCCAAAATTCTGTATTAATCATACTTATTAAATGTAATAAAAGTTGTAATATAATAAACGTAATAAAGTTATATGAAACTCGGAGTAATATAATGGCAATATGCAACAAAATCGATAGACTACCTAAGGAAATAATAAAAAAACTTACAAGTGTTCTTCCTGACTATTGATTTCAGATTACGAATTATAAAGTAATAAAAATAGACGACCTAACTATAAACACTTTAACTAAAATAACACGAAAAAATAAGCGAAAGTACAAATCAAAATGATAACATTTTTAAGACGCCATTTGGTTTTATTCGTCCTTTGTTTTTGATTTAAACCCAATAAGACTGCACAACTCCAACTTATATTTTAATATTATAGAATAAGTAAGCATCTGAATAGATGTTAATAAATATAACCCAAAAAACGCTTAATTGCCATAAAATTAATACGGGAACCTTGCAAGTATAATGTTTACAAAAAATATTAAAAAAGATAATAAATAAGTATATCAAATTTATAAGGAATTATAGTTTAGTTCTTCAAAAACTCTTTAAATGTGAACACAGAGAAGAAAGTAATAAATCTCCCAATACTAATTATCTAATTAGAGAAGACACGGACGAACTGAGCTCACGACGGAGAGCCAGCGACGCGTTAAGATAATCGGGAGATATCGAAAAATTATCCAAATCATATGAATAAAACATAGTTCCATATTGCTATCGTTAAACAATTAAACCCTAATGTAACTTGTCACTTTTTGCTCTTTTTTGTTTTTTTTTTATTTTATCTAAGGTGTTTCATAAGTTTTAACAGATAAATAATAGAACAATATATTACATAGGTACATGAGTGAGTGAAATAAAACACTAACTATAAAATTTCATTTAACGAAGTTAAGTGTTAAAGTTAAAGGCCGCGGTTGTCTCTACTGGTCTCTACCATGGTGAGACGTGTCGTTTTCCTGTCTTGTCTAAGAAAAAAAGCAACCAGCTCTTTTTTAATATAACCGATGCATTTTTTTACGTGCAGGTATTCACTTTAAAGTGGTTAACATCAATAGAGTTCATAATATTACCTTATAAAACTTATCCGAATACCGCATGATTTTTAGTCGCATAATTAGGTACTAAAATACAATTAAAAGAAATCATTTTAATTGATAATTGTTTAGTTTATATATATTAATAATTAAAAAAAATATTTCAGTTTAGAAATTAAGTGTAAAGTGTTTCTATTAAATGTGGGCCAAATTTAAAGAATTGTAAGCAAATGAAAGAAAATAGCGTAGGTATATCTTTTGGCTAATTAAGAAAGTAAAATGTGTAGGTATGTATTGCTTTTATGTTAACAGTATTTATAAAACATACGTCAGACGAAAATTTTATGAAATCATCAGTCAAAAGGCCGTTAGCATGATTTCATAAAAATCAAACAGATGTGAGTCATGAAGCTGGAGACTCAGGCCCATCCCATACGTTTCCGCTCCACATTAAACAAACATTAATTATTACTAACACAAAGCATCAATACGAGCAAAAAATTAAACATTACACCACCCCAGTGGACAGTTACCGCGGACATTACATTTTTAAAAACGCATTCACGACAGCCGATATAGGCCTACCGGGTGCTGCGCGCATCAAAATTTTTTAATCAAACTTTAGCGTTTGTAAAAATTACTATTTAAAAATGTAAACCTCGGCCTCTAATTAACAGATATAACCCTTCCGTCGCCGAAGCTCGCTTTATTATTTAACCCTGTGGAAATATTTGGCGCGTATTAAAATGTGAAAAATTAATGCGCACGTCCCTACCGCTACCTAACTATGGCGAACATTTTAACTTGAATATTTTAACTTAGAAATACACTGCCAATTTTCCAGTTTTTGAAGCAAACAACTTTTTTTTCACTGAAATAAATTTTTGGGAAACGATTATTTTTATCTTTTATGCATCCATAATAATTTTCTAACGATCTCTCACTCAAAACTTAGTAAACTTCAAGTACCTATAAATATCTATGTGGATTTTATTGTTAATAAGTATGTAGGATTATGCAAAGCTCATATTTTACAATGCATTTTTACACTTGACATAATTATTTGAATAGGTTTACACGAGTAATACAAAACTTAAGTTAAGAAAAAATAAAGTATAATGAACAAAACTTTGACCAATTAAAAACCATAAACATGAGTGAGGGTCACAACATGTACACATCCACGTAAGCTTTATAATGTGAAACATACCTTGCCGTCGTGCAGTCGCGGTAGAGCACGTCGAAGTCCTTGCACGAGAGCAACTTGCAGCGGTTGACGCCCGGCTGGATGGCGCCGAGCCCGCGCAGGATGCGCACCTGTTCCACATTGCACACCAGCGGCACTATGTCCAATCTTTTTAGCTTAGTGTACACAGTGTGCAGCCCGCCCACTAAATGTTTCAGAAACAGTTCAAACGCTTGTGGCAGGCAGAGCATAGTATCGCCCTGGATGATGAAAGCGGCTACTTTTTGTCCGCGGTAATCGACCAGCTTGCACTCATTTGCGGAAGGGTCAGAAGTAGAGATGGGTGGCGGGCTGCCATAGCGCGGCGGGCCGTGGTGGTGCGCCGCCGCCATGAGCTCGAGCGGCGAGTGGTGCATCATCTGGAGCGAGCCCAGTAACCCGAGCCCCGGCGGCGGCAGCGGCAGCCGCGGCGTCAGCAGCTGCGGCGGGCTGAGCGCGCGAGCCGGCGACGCCGCCTTAACACGCGGCGAGCCCCCTGACGAGCCGCTCACCTCGCTCGCGGTCGATGCTGAGTCCACGGCGGACTCCATAGCGCTCAGTACACGCACATCACACGCCCGTCGCGCGCGGAGTTTCGCGCAACAATAAATAAAATGCCGGAGCGAAACGAGGGCGCGGCCGCGTGCGCGCGCCCGCCCAGACGCCCGTGCGCGATTGGTCGCCCGCCGGCCTCCGCGCTATCCGATTGGATGTCACCGTCGTCGCGGTGTCTCCGCCCTTTTTTCCGTTGCGTTGTGATCGCGCGAAGAAGCGTTCCTGTTTCTTTTGGGTGCCGAGCGAAGCGGCCGCGCGCCGGGGGTGTATTGATAAGAATGTCACCGGCAATCAATATGAGGCTAGATGCCGCCACGAGCACGTCGCACTCGCACTCTACAATATATCACTAATGATGGAATTACTGTTAAATGTAGTATGATTTAGTATTTTTATTATAACCCCATACTCTACTTAAAATATATAATAATCGATGACTCTACATTATAAATATCTGTATTTTTATTAAGTTTATTGAATGTTGTATGAAGTAAAACTGAAAAATATACTAAAGGTCTGTGCTTGGCTCGCAGATCAATGTCGGTCGTTATATGATATAGAGGTCAAGGCCGCGAAAGGTTATCAACTTACGTCAAAGTACTACGAAGCCTGGATGACTAAAAACAAATTTTCATAGTTCATAAACTTTAAAACCAGTTACAAAATTAAACCAGGGTTTAGATCTGTTGTTTGAAATAGTATATTTTAAATATAAACAAACATCGTTACGCTTATTCTTATTGCAGATAGAGGCAGAGATGTGCCTTTTAAATAACACACAAGTTATCAACAGTATGTACTGTGATATAGATAAGTAGGTCCTTTAGAAAGGAAATAAATTAATAAATTTCCTGATAAAAAAACACATTGCCTGTATTATACCTACCTACATATTACATAAAAAGTGAGTGGTGCGCTAAAACAAAATGCGTTGTAACTCCTATTCCTTTGAGAAATTTGGTAGGTAGGTACATGTATGGGTCAGGGTCTCTTGTGTAGAATATACCATCTGGCTTACTGAACGGCAGCTCGTAGGAGGCGAGCAAAGGATGATGGGTCACCAACAAGGCCACTGGTGGAAGAGTGACGAACAGCAACTTGACCGTCAGGAGAATCGTGTGAACTATTTTAAAATTCGAATCAGAAAATAATGATGAATATGTATTATGGCAGCAAACAGGAAATACGTTGATACCTATCTTACTAATATTGTAATTTCGAAAGTTTTTAAAAATAGATAGACTCTTTATGCTCAAACTATTTAACGGATTTAGATGTTACTTTACAGTAATATAGTTTATGCATCAAAATAACAGTTTATAGGCAATATACATAATTATCTCAATCATCATATTATCAATATACATAATCTTGCTGTGCATGTGTCTCGTCTCCACAGAGTAAGCCTTTCTTTCATGGGCCTATGTATACAGCTCTACAATAAACTTCCCAATTATATGAAAGAACTTCCAATTAATAAATTTAAGAATTGTGTTAAATGTAAATTAAATCAAAAGGGTTATTATAACATTGCTGAATATTTAGCAGATAAGACTGCTTGGGATTGATTGCTCCTCATGCCAATCTCTTATAATATATAATGTATCATTACATTAATTATTGTAAATATATTGTAAAGTACTAAGAAAAAAAAGACAAGCTCGCTGAGTTTCTTGCCGGATCTTCTCAGTGTGACCCTTCACAAGTGCCTCTTGTAGGTTTGTGTGAAATAAAGATGATTTATTATTATTATTATTAACTTCATTTGCAGATAAAGTCGCAAGTGGACGCTAGTACGGTATAATCGTGTTAATTTAAAAAGTATCTTCACGCCCATATCCCCGAAGGCAAGGTAGGCAGAGGTACAACCAAGGCACCCATGACTAGCCGAAGGTACTAAGTCCCACAATGTGATAAGTGGCAAGCCTATCGCCAACCGGGCACAATTCCAATCCCGACCATCATTTTTTTTATTAGAAAACTAGCTGTCCCGGCGAACTTCGTTTCACCCGTTCAGTTTGTATGAGAAAAATGAAAATTTTGTTTTTCCTAGTTTTCTCGCAGTGTTTCCCTTTTTATTATATTTTAAACCTTCCCTGGACTTGAATAAATAATTAAAAACCAAAATTAGCCAAATCCATTCAGCCGTTTTCGAGTTTTAGCGAGACTAACGAACAACAATTGATTTTTATATATATAGATTGGAAAAATCCAATTTTCTTTTTGTTGGCCGACCCGGGATTCGAACCCGGGACCTCATGCAGTCAAGTCCAACACCCGGACCGCTAGACCACAGAGGCGATAATTTATCGTGTTAATTTATTACTAGGTAAGTTAAGACTTAAGGCAGGCGACTAAGTACTTTCTATTAATAAAAAAATATCGATTTTTAAGTAACCGATCTTGAAAAACTAAATACTCTAGTAAAATATTTCTTAAAGATTTCACTAATTTTATTTTAAGAAAAGTATCTCTATATTACGTAATTAACATTTTTATAATGTAGATCTCTCTCTCTCTCTCTCTCTCTCTCTCTCTCTCTCTCTCTGAAAGTTAATTTGTATCTGTTGCTTGTCATTCTGATGAGCAGCAACTAAACTTATTTCCTGTGTATGCTATCTTTTTCCAACGAAACAAAAAGAAAAGAGATGGAACATTTTTGACATGTTTTATTAGCCCGGACATGTCAACTTGTGACTTTTTTAATCAACGTTTTCCGGATAGGTTAAAAAACCTGTAGAAATGTTTTTCCAATAAACAAAAACGTAAGAGGTGGAATATTTTAGACATGTTAAATTTGTCCGGACATGTCATCTTGTGATGTTTTTAATCAACGTTCTCCGAATTAGTTAAAAGTCTGCAGAAATGTCAAATAGGTACAAAGTTATCTGGCAGCACTAAACGTGTTTTGTCTCTTTCTATTAAAATAGGTAAAAGTAGATAGCGATAACTTAAAAGTTTAGTAAGTTCGCAACAAAATTATATTATTATATAGCATTAAGTTCGCATTTTGCACTCTAATTTTTTTTTGTTTACAAGAAAGTTTAAATAAAATAAATAGATAGAATTCCCACCACTTTTTAGCTTGACATATTTCCACTTTCAATCGCTTTTCCACTTTCTACCAGTTGAATTGTTTATTGAGGCTCAGTTAACGTACCTATATTACAATCTCTCTGAGTTAAGCCCTCTAATGATTATTTTATCATATCTATCATTGCTTCGAATTCTTTGCATTTCTATTATATTTATTTTATTTTTTCACTGTCAGGTATTTTCATTGCTTGTGTAAAAATCTGAATACTGCTTCAGTTTTGTCAAATGTTTCTAAAACAAGGCGTTGTAATAGTTACTTTTGCTTTGACTCAATTTAAAGTTATTATTATTAAATTAAAATGTAAATAAGAAGAAGCTCTCTTATATTTTAGCATACATATTTAACTTCACTTGTAAATGGTACAGTGAGTCAGTATTATTCATTATGACATCAGGTCTTTGTTAGGAGGAGTTATCTCCAACAGTATTGACAAGCCTGTGATTGACAAGCTTTGGCTTTTGACTGTACGAGTTTTGGCTCCATCGAGAGAAAATATGGTTGAAGTCAAATAAATATGTTAAGCGTATGTTAAGCGCGGACAATAAATTTGAAAAAAAAGGTGAATTGGAAAAAGAAAAGTTTAAAAGACTGTTTTAGATACCATGATTAAAACAATACAGGCAAAGATTTTCCTTGTCTGCCCCCCTCTATTCAGAATCTTGGCTACGCCTTTGACCATTAACCCAATTACACAAACTGGTCTAACCCCAAAGAAAATAATTATATGCTTGTGTTTTGGGCGTTAGACGATACTAATACATAAAAATACTTAAATAGATATTGGAATAAACTTAACAAACAAATAGACCCTAAAATACAGACATCTGAATGTTCACCACACAAATATTTGCCCCGTCAGGAATCGAACCAAAGCTTTGCGCTTCTTATTGGAGTTGGGCGTGCACGCTAACCTCTCGACCAAAGAAGCTATCAAAACAAATAGTGATTAACAGAGACACTGAAAAAAGTAACCTGAAAGCTAGTAAATGGATTTAGATAAAACGAAAAAAAGTCACATTAATGTACGTTATACATAAGCATAATATAGAAAACCTATAATTTCGTGAAGCCGCTGACACTGGTGATGACCCTGTGATGGTTCAGTTCTGCCGAGTAGAATAGACCAACTACTTCTCTGCTCTGCTGCGAGCATTGGTTAAAATAATTAAAATAAAATCACCGATGGTAAAGTGCTGTGTAGAAACTTGCCCTGATAGGAATCTAACGCCTTAGATATTCCTGTTGCTATAATGGCTTTGTCAGTTTGGCTCAACTTACATATAAAAAAAAATTAGGTTTGCTATGTTTTTTATTCACCTAAATCATATGACACTAGTTGATATAATGACCTTATATCTGAATGCCTTTAGACTTACTTTCAAATTATACGGGTTATACCTTTTCGCCATGTTATATTAAGTGGCATGTGTCACTTTAAGTAAACTTTATACAAAATTCCAGTTTGCTATGTATCTATGGAAGTCCCGCCTCTTATTACGTGGTAATTAATTACTCTTTGGGCTCTGTCATGTTCCGGCACGGAGGGTAGAATAGCGGGTAGATTTCCACAATTGGCCTGACATCCCGGCCACAGGACAGCGACACACTTGTAACATCTATGGTATCTACAAGCCATTACTTACCATCAGGAGAGCTGTGTGCTTATTCGCTGACCTCTCACATACAAAAAATGTATATATTAATACGTGATGCTAAAACTTTGAACCCCTTTTTAAGAAAATTGCGCGGACGCAGGAACATAAAATTTGGCACACTTACAGTTTATGTGTAGGAGAAGTGCAGAACGCTTATATTTTTCAATAATATTGCTTATAAAGTACATTAAATCAATAAATAAAACACTACCCACACACACACACACAAAGAAATATATTGATGATAACGATAAAATATCACAGATGGCGCACCATACAGTTTGGAAATAAAGGAATTGGTCTTGAAAAATGAAGATCACGTTCTTATCAATAAATAGCAGTTTAACGCAGCTTCGCCTGCGTAACTTGGCTTTTACTGAACCGATTTTGATTAATCAAAGCCTATGCTACTCAGGGATAATGTAGCATTCTAAGGGTGAAAGAATTTTTAAAATCGGTCTAGTAGTTTCGGAGCCTATTCATTTCAAACAAACAAAAATTCAAACATTTCCTCTTTATAATATTAGTATAGACAAGATACTAAAATTTATTATGGTCGAATTTCGACCAACGAGCGACCATAGTATTCATAAATCGCTCACTCGTACTAAGTTAATGTTACTAAGCAGAAGAATGTTCATCCATATTCACTATTCGCTATAACTAATAAAATACAGATATGTCGTGCGTTACATTGTGGAATTCCAGAGCTCAGAATTGAAAGTTATCAATTTATTGCTTTCCGTGAAAATCATTATTATAGCGTAACTCAAGTAACTGTATTTTTTTTCATGGAAGAGGAGTAAATCAAACAAGCGTTGGAAAAACTTGACAGAAAGTGATTTCTGCGCGAACATTACCATGGATGAGACAGACGAGGTGATGTTAATTTAAAAATTACCAAAGTAAGTAAAATAGTTCGAATGTGGGTTTCTTAAGCACTACGCTTTGGTTTTTAGCCCGCCTGTGTTGTTCCGGGTTCCTTTGCATAAGAGACCATCAGCCTTCCTGCCAGGCAGCTCTTAAACGGCGAGCATGGGCTTGCCGTCACTAACACCGTGGCATCCTACTAGGTGGTAGAGTTTCGCAGCAACTCGCCCTGATTGGTACCACCGCCTAACCTATTCCTGCCGCCATAACATCAGTACTTGCTTTGTCGTGTTCCAGTTTGGAGAGTAAGGTAGCCGGCAAACTTACTTTTGATCGAGGCTTAACATCCCGGCCTAAGGTTGGCAACGCACCATTACCACCTTTGGTGTCTCTAGGCGGCGTAAATTTCTTACCATCAGAAAATCCTTCCAATGTCTTAAAAAAATTGCCAGACCTAAGTCATTTTAACCGACTTCAAAAAAAAGAGGAGGTTTCTCAATTCGACCGTATATATTTTATGCAAACAGTTTTAGATCATACGCTGAGTATCTATCACGGTTTGTCTATTGTGTTCCCGAAGAACATATGCCATATATTCAAATTCCAGAATTACATTTGCCCGAATTTTTACTTGCCCAAATGTCTTGTTGACCATAATGTACTTGTGACATACTCTTTTTCGCCCTAAAATTAGTTTCCATAATAATACGAGTGTCATTCGTATTGTTATCCATTTTACTAATTGCAATAATATTATTCAACAGAATATTTAAATACCTTAACAAATTTGTATTTGCATTCAGTAAAATGCAAATTGTAATAAATATATCACAGTATGATTTTGTACTTCTAATAAACATACGATGGCATGATTATATGTTATAGTTGTTTGTATTTCTAATGCCTATTTATCTAGTATCTCTTTATACGACCAAAGTCGGTCCCTTTCAAATTTAACCTAACGGCTTTGTTCTAAAAAGCGATTAGCTTTCTGGCTCTTCTTTTGGCCGGTCGCTGCCGCGGCACACTCGCTTCTCTCGCTCGGCTCGTGCGTTGTCTTTCATGTTCTAACCTAACCAATTCAAACCAAACCATACCTTAACATATCGATTATTTAGTATAAACAATTTTATTTTCTTTTTCTAGAAGTTATTTTGATGGTAAATGCTGTTATGACTTGTGATAATACGGCTTACAATCATGCTAGCAAACGATATTATTGAAATTGACTTTATGGGAAACAAAGTTTCTAGCACGTGACTTATATAGTAATCAATGAGTATGACATGTGAAATTATGAGAAACAATGTTATGCCTGTTGACCATTATAGCAGATGAAATTATGGCAAATGAAATTCTGGCAAACGGGTGTTACCGTCTGAGCTTATGTTACTGACTTAATTACAAATTTTAAATATGTGGCAAATATTCTTCGGGAAAACAATGGATAACCAAGCTCAGAAACTTTCAGCTGTAACAAAATAATTCTAATATAATAATTAGGTCTGGCCATCTGCGAAATTATAGGATCAAGAGTTTTTTTTTTCAAATATGTCCAATGCAAATATTTAGTTGTTGTAAATGTCATGAATACATTAGGATCGTTTAAATACTAACCACAAGCCAAACTTGAGTTTCAAAATCATGAAACGGCTACAAAAAAGTCAAAGGCCACTAACTTGCCCAAGTCGAAACACCGCTTTTCTACTCTTTCTACAGTATGTCATTTTCACTTATTTATATCGTACTAATTATCCTGCAAAATTTCGTACATCCCGCCCCGTGTCACGTAATTTTTTACATTTTTTAAAATTTTTCTGCCATACAAAGTTAAAATGAATCCCAATAAAACAAATATCACTTACCTAGTTCGGTCCACCAGTTGGCTTATAACTAATAATTATAGCAAAGTAGACAAGTAGAAAGTACAAACTTCTGTACTATACGGACACCATTTCGTACTCGTGAATTAATCTAAATCATGATCATTTCTGGAAGATAGTTCCAGAAATTAACTTTCAAAGTCCATTCGTTATTGAACGAATAATCGAGTATCCATAACAAAACACACAGACGAATCGATAACCTCCTTCTTTTTTCATAATCGGTTAAAACTTTGAGTAAAATATATTTGTGTGTATCTTTACGCCCATGTTCCCGAAGAGGTTTAGCAGAGGTACAACCAGGTCACCCACGATTAGCCAAAGACGCTAAATCCCATAATGTGATAGGCGGCAAGCCCATAATCGCCAGCCGGGCACACATCCAATCCCGAGCAACATTTTTATAGAAAATTGAAAAAGACCACATTTTCTTTTTATTACCCGACACGGGAATCGAACCCGACATATCATGAAGTCAAGTCCAGCACCTGGACCACTAGACCACAGAGGCGAGAGAGAGAAGTGTGTATAATTGTGTATAAATTTGATTTTTACCTTATCGTATTGATGGACTTAGTACCTTCGGCTTTAAGTGGGTACCCTAGTTTTTCCTCTGCCTACTTCTACAAGGATACGGACGCGAAGATAAATACATTTTTACTCTTCAGCTTAATCGTCTTTAAGTAAAGAAGCAATAGTGATAATTCTGCTGAGAATCAACTAAATTTATTTTAAATGTATGCTATCTTTTTCCAATGCAACACAAAGAAAAAAGATGGATAAGCCTGGATGTATTTAAAAAAGTCAGTTTAGTCATGTCAACTCATGACGAGGAATAGATTAAAACAAACTAATCTAACAGAATGAATGTGTTTTGTCTCTTTCTATTACTAACGTTGAAAGAAGATAGTGAAAACTTTTTAGTTTAGTGAGTGCGCAACATTATTTCTACCACTATCTATCTCAACATATTTCCAACTTCGATTGCTTCTCCACCTTCCATCAGGTGACTCGAGGATCATTAAACGTACCAGGGAGAATTTGTAGTTTTGCAACAAAATCAATTAAAAAAAACATTGTTTGTACTTTAAATACCCTTAGTAATTACTACTTAATCATATAACAGAAACAAAAATCTTTATTTTTAATAGCAACCTTTTCTTTAGAACTACAACAGTAGCTTCTTGTTGCTAAAGTATAAATATTCTTTGTATTCAAATAATTCATATTATAAAAGAGTTTATTCAAACTAACCCTTCAAATATCTTAGGTCCTCCTCATTTGATCTACACTTATAGTAAAAAGGGCTCGAAAGTGGGGAAACAATGGCAATACGGTCTTTTAAAGGTTTGCGAAAGCCCTTAAATAATAACACGAGATTTTTAACTAATGGCAACTTAGACTCGTTCCAATAAGAAAATATTTGCTCTGGCTATTTATTCTGGAACTCGGCATCTTAAAAATTTTAATTATATCGTGCAAAGATTATAAAAATGTGTATAATAGTCATTCGAGAGTCTTGAATTTGGAGTAGACATTATTGGTTTTAGGTGTTTTTTTTATAAGACAGCGAATAAGCAGGCGGCTTTCTTTGCGGTGAGAGACAAACGTGACTTATAAACGCCATAGAAGTTATAGGTGTGTCGCTCTCCTTTAACCGAAATGTAACATTTCGTTGTTTATTGTAATAAGATTTATAGTGCTTAAGACTGTTTCTTTATTGCAATAAGCATTATACTCGTAGTGATTAGGACTGTAAGTTTTCGTGGTCAGTCGCGGTTAGGGGGTGGTGGAAACCCCAGCTTGGAATATTTTCTACCACAACACTTACAACGGGATTAAATTATCAAAATAATTAAGGTAATACTGCAAACACCGACACCAACTATTTAATTGGGTCGAGATTTGACAATTCTTTTTTCGAAAGAAAGCAAATGGTTCCAAAATTTTCATTTGATTTTATTAAAAAAATATGCACTATTAAATATGACTCAAAATCCAACAGTCAGATCATGATAAAACTGGGACCTGCTCGGAATCGTGACCTATATTTCTGAAGCAGAATCATCAAAATGGGTTAGCTTTTGGCCTAATCGTGTAACAAGTATAAAAAAAATAAAAAAACATGCATTGAAAACCTACGCCTTTTTTGGAATCGGTTAGTAATATAATAATCGTTTTTCACCCTGTGTTGGTCCGGGCTTATTTGCAGAATATTACATCTGCTTTCCTGCCGGGCAACTTGTAAAAGGCGAGAATAGGCTTACCGTCACTAACACCGAGGCTTCTGACCAGGCAGCAAAGTTTCGCAGCGACTCACCCTGATCGGTACCACCGCCTTACCTATTCTAGCCGCTTTAAAGCTTGCCGTTGTCGTGTTCCGGTTTGGAGGGTAAGGTAGCCAGTAAACTTAATTTTGCTGGAGGCCTAGCATGCCGGCTTTAGGTTGGCAACGCACCATTACCATCTTTGGTGTCTCTACGAGGCATGAATTTCTTACCATTAGGAAATCCGTCTGCTTATTTGTCTTCCTAAATCATAAAAACTAAAATAAAATGAAGGCTTATTCTACATTTGCAATAATAAGTTTCCGCAAAGTTACGCCTGATTCAATAAAATAAGATTTTATTGCAAGTATAAAACATGGTAATAACATATACTCCCATAAAAGGATAACTACAACCATATACACATATAATTAAAGCTGTAATGAAACAGTGTCGTCGAGTTTAAAATTATCATCGATGATAAATCTTCGCGATAATAAGATGTCACAACATAACGTTTGAGAAACTAAAAAACAAAGGACAATCTTATCTGTATTTACTGAGATACTAATTCATAACATCCTCAGATCTTACGCCTTGTATTAAACTTATGATTTAGGTTTAGCTTTGTTAAGGCGAATATTGGTTTTTTTAACCGTCTTAACAATAGGACTATTCGAATCATATATTTATAAATAATTAATTTGGCAATTTCTCCGTCATTTTTAAATCAATTTTAAAAGATTTTATACTTACTTACTAATTTTCAAGCCAAGTCCCTAAGGGATTAGGTAAAGAATATAGAGTGGTAAATCTTACGATACTTGCAAACCTGACTGTCTTCTTTCACATTCATTACTTTTTTATACAAAAATTACGATTTCGGAGACTCTTGACACAATTTTCGGACAATGCTTGATTAATTTGATCGGGGCATGTTTACCTAGGTCTCCACGTCTATACACTTTCGCATTATATATCTATTTTGTCATTTTCCATCTCTTATGCTTTCCACGTCACTTACACTTTCGTGCCAATAGAGCATGAACTTTCTCAATTTAACACCAACACTTGCTTTCAATCCCACTCTTTATAGAATTTCATTGTTATAATGCGGTCAGCAAACATACACATACACCCTTTATTTAATTACATTTTTGTATACATGGACTTAGAATTTTAACAAGTTGTGTTAACACTCTATTATTTATGTAATATAAGTTGCTAATGTCGCACTCGACCACCGGTGTCCTTATTGTTAATTACATGTTTTACCTACGCTCCCGTATTACGAACTCTTAGACAGAGAGGCATATTAACTATTCCAGCCAGATACCGTATAATTTAAGTCACCATATTTAGGTCAATGATGAAATTGGTACAAACCACATAGTATTATAGACATATGAAGACAACCTTTGAGGTCGTCAATGTGACCGCCTGTCTTTATGAACTTTTACACTCCAATACATTATTAATGATATATTCATTTATTCAATTATAAGCAATAGGTAAAAAATCTAACTATTTCAAGTAGTCAAGTATGTGCGAAGAGTGTCACCTTAATTATAATCTGTGTCGCATAAAACGCGGAATATTTTACCTGTCAGATAATCTCAAGTACTTATTATCAACATATAAACATACAAACTAATCAGTTTTGTATATGCTCCGTCAGTTTCATTATCTGGATAAAAGACAGCAATTCATTATTCATGAATGTGAATTGGGGTCTTGTAAATTTATGTTAATGTTACTAAATTACTACTTCTGCCAAATAAACTAAAATAAAGGAAATGTGTTGCCAGATAAATAATCTATGTCATATGTATATATAAATATATCCCCATTTCGCGTGGTCATCGTATCACGTCTGAATGGATGAATCAATTTTGCTAATTAATTTTTGTTGTGCGTTAGAAGATTGATTTAAAGAAAAAAATCGGTAGGTAAATGGGATTTTTTCCGTAAAAACTGTTAGTTGTTGTTAACGTCAAGCGATATGAAGTTCGACGGTTCAGCTAGTAAATAATTAAATATCTCTGTATAAATTATACAGATTGTACCTAATCCCAAAGTAAGCAAGCTTGTGTTAAGGGTGTTAGTCAACTACACTAACACTCGTAAGACGACAACCGCAATATATTTTATTAAGAGCGGCTAACCCGACTTCTTTTTCATACTAACGCTCGTACGTGATTATGGCTTTTTAACAGATCGTTCTTTGAAACTTTTGAACTAATTGATATCTTTTGCACTCTACCTATGTTTCTATGGTAAAAAAAATTCGAATTTGGAGAAACCAATTCACTATAAACCACCGAAAATCTGCCATTTTTCACATTTTTTGCTTGAACTTTGGCTGTTTATAGTGAACTCTTATATAGTAAAACTAAAGAAAATATTTTCATAGAAACCTTGCAAATGTACTTAATAGAGATTCTTAATGATAAACATTTATTTTACGAACTTGTAAGGATTTCCGAAAAACACGTATTTCCTGGAACATGTTTTATGAAATTTATTCACACTATTTTTCGTTCAATGTTATCGTGTTCACACTTTTTTTAAAGTTACCGAATGCGTACCGAGCTCTCAGGCGCTATCTCTCTTTTTTTGGCTGAGCTTATTTTTCTAACATTGCGCTGCGTCAAACACCAAGCTTTTCAACGCGAGCACGTTGATGCCGGGAAGGGCCCTCTTAATACCCAGATCCAGACATGCAGACAACTAGATGTTGATCACACGTTTGCCTGACGGCATTGGGAATCTAATCTGAGCCTCGCGGTCCTTCATCCAAGGCGAAAAAAAATCTTAAATGTATTTGTCAATTTCACCAAATCGCCTCTATGATCTAGTGGTCCCGTATTGGAATTGACTTCAAGAGGGCTCGTGTTCAATTTTTGAGTCGGGCAACTCAAACCTTTGTTTTTTATCTTTTTAATAAAATCGAGGTTTCCCAGGATATGTGTGTAGGATCCCTTCGGGTAATCGTGAATGCCCTGTACTCCTGCTTAAATCTTCCGGAATATGTAGGTAAAGCTTTACCTACATATTCCGGAAGATTTAGGCAGGGGTATCTTTAGTATGTACGCAACATTAACCTGTCTGTCTAAGATTGGTCTTCAGATTAGCCTGGGGGAAAAAGTTTTAACATTTTGATAAGCTCATGGCTCTTATAATTGTTAAAAACAACCGTGGTGTACACACACCATAGATGTTACTGTGCTGTACTGCAACCGCTGGGAATCTTTTTCTTCGTGTTGGTCTGGTTGCCTGTGCAGAATAGATCACCCGTCTTTCCTGCCAAGCACCTTGTAAGAGGCAAGCAAAGGTCAAATGAGTGACCAAGAAGACCGCTGTTCAACACCAAAAACACCTCGTTTTTTATGTAACATAACAGCAAACATTTACACGGTTCTCGTAATGGTAAGAGGCAATCATGGATTATAGACACCATAGATGTTGTAGGTGCGTCGCTGTCCTACAGCCAAGGTGATTGTGGAAGTCTAACGGAAACCCTACCCTCCCGGCCTACCTAACCAAACTCATACAACCTTTACTGGCATTACTGACCTTTTACAACCTATGTTTCTGTGATTCCGAATTATCGTGATTAAAACTTCGTATAGGTTACTTAACAGATTTTAATATTTATTTTTAACCATAAAGTGGAATGTAAGCGTAGTTTAAACAACAGGATACTGCCGCCCTCGAAGGATATGGTAGCCGGTAAACTTATTTTTGCTGGAGGCCTAACATCCTGGCCTCAGTTTGGCAATGCACCATTACCACCTTTGGTGTCTTTATCAGGAAATCCGTCTGCTTGTTTGCCTTCCAAAATCATAAAATAAAAAAATTAAATAAGCTAGTTTGAATACAGGAAAGACAAACGAATCCGCAAAATTCACACTTCATAAGATTATAAGAGCATCCACGGTTAAATGTATTGGCTGCAAAATTTCTAACAGGCACTCGTAATATTTTTGATTGCCTTTTGACCAATCCATTCATCTTCTGGATTTATATTCGGGTCTCTAGTTCATATTAAATGTCAATAAAAGGTTATTTGTTATTTTTTTTTTTAGTTTAGGTGTAAAATAAGCCTGGATTTTGCTAATTCCGCGTAAGCAGTGGCAAATAATCCAAAATAAAATAAATAAATAAATAATCCAAAAAATAATTCAAACGACACAAAATGTGACAAGCCTAACTGATGTACATATTTATTTTATTTAAGGTGATAAAAAACCGAAGGAGCACACGGCTATGTAAATGTTATAGGTAAGAGCACACGGCTAGAGTAATGTGCAAGTGTACTGACTACCCTATTTTCTGGATTACGGTGAAAGGAACAAGCAGCGCGGTGGAAACCTAACCGGACCAGTTACTGCACATCACTCTACTAGTTGGCTTGTCAGTAATGACTTCAACCTTATCTCGCATCTGCCTCCTTCAAGCTGTCTTGCAGAAGGGCAGATGGTTTATTTTATAGTATATACAGGAGAGAGAACACAGGAGACCTCACTGTATATTCTATACTGGTGATTATTCGGACATACACGTTGGGAATAGATTAGTTTATTCGTTCGCCTTTTAATATCCTTTACTAATCAGTTCTGAACAAAGTAAAATTTTAATAAAACTATTCATTGTAAACCAAATACAGAGAAATAACAACTACTTCAAATAAAGCTTAAACTCTAAGATGCACACCGACGGCCTTATCGCCAAGTCAATCTCTTCCAGGCAACCTTAGACATAACTGCTATATCAGGCTATCATATAACATCTATTTCAACTTTTTTTATGATATTTGAAGGCAAACAAGCAGACGGATTTCCTGATGTGAAGAAATTCACGCTGCCTAGAGATACTAAAAGTGGTAATATTGCGTTGCCAACCTGAGGCCAAGATGTTAGGCTTCGAGCAATAGCAAATTACCGCCTACCTGATCCTCCGAACCGGAACAAGTCATGACGTTATGGCCGCAGGAATAGGTTAGGCAGTGGTAACTAGTCAGATGTCACGGCATTAGTGACGGTAAGCCTATAGTCGCCTTTTACGAGCTGCCTGGCAGGAAGGCAGATGGTGTATTCTGTAAAGGAGCCTGGACCAACACGGGGAAACTTACAAATCCTATGTCAATAATACAATCTTATTAACAAAAGAATACCCGGTAATCTGAATTTTCGAAAGTGTTGCCAGTAAGAAATAAATCGAGCTTAACATTGGGAGGTGCAATAGACGGTACTCGTTAAAGTTATTTTTTATTAAATCCATAACTCTAGGACGCCAACGTAATGGCGTAGAGTGTAACATTATGCTTGAACTAAATGGTACTATGTTGTAGTTGACATAATATATTTTTTGTGACAAACAAGCAAACAGACACTATATTTCATCATTGCTATATAGTGTCATTAAACTAAGCCTAGAATGGTAACCATCTTGCATAATCCTCTTTGACGAAGCAACTCACAATCAGTAAGAATTGCTTCGTTTTCGTACCATGGCTGAGATGAAATGGTCTTTTCTGTAGAACGAACTATTTGCCTTTTTTAAGGGGCTTACGTAATCCTGTTACCATAATGACTGATTGGCAATATCTATTGCGATGCGGAGGGCAGGTTAATAGGTGGTAATAACACAATGTGTACTAACTACTTCAGGCACTGAATAGCAACGCTAGCAACGCACCTATGACATGATAAGCATCGTGTGCTTGTAATAAAAAAAATTATTGATTTAGTTTGTTTCAAATAGATCACAAATGTCAGTTATAACCGAAGAATGAATAAATTTTCATTATTTCCCAATTATCTCTTAAAAATTGCAATTTTTAAGACTATCTTAATTAAAATATTAACATAGGTTACTTAATTTGTGTATAATTAGGAACTACACTAGGGTGGTTTTAATTACTTCGGCGGTCGAGGGCAGCGAAGGGTTAGCGTACACACCTTGCCTCGACCAACTACGGCTCGTTCCATTCCCGACGAAGGCAAAAATTTGTTTGAAGAAGATATAAATGTGTGTACTTCTGGTTGTGGGTGTGTTTTCTAATAAATATTAGATTGGATATGTGTCCGGTTGGCGAAAGGCTTGCCACCTATCACATTGTGGGACTTAGTGTCTGCGGCTAGTAGTGGGTGTCCTGGTTGTGAAAAAATATCAGAGTTAATTATTTATCATAAGCGAGCAACCGTAGTTAGATATTTTACTATTAGTTCAACCTACCATCCGTAATCAAAACTACTAGTTTCTTGAATATGAGAACCGGGCATCAATTACTGATTAAAAGACAAGTGAAGTCTCTGATACGACCGTCAGTAACTAAAAAATAGTGTCGTATACCGATGTAATTGAGGCAAGGATAGATAAGATGGCAGGTAGCAAACCAGTGTATACGAAACAGGTAAGTTTATATTTTATTTGAGCCTAGCATTGATATAATCATTGTATGTAAAGCTGAACAATTAAATTATCACTATCACTGTATCACTGTATTAAGTTGATTATTGAAATTGGTTACTTACTTGAAATACTCGTACATTGCCTTTAGTTTTAGATGTAAAAAATGTTAAGTCTGGAGTTGTATCAGTATTTTGTAGCTAACTTAATTAGTTGTAAGTTGAAAACAATAAAAAAATGTATTTCATAACATCGCAAGACGTAATTCTTTATTAGATCTAGCAACTACATATATAATGGTTAAGTGTGTACAATTGTGGTTAACTGTACAACACACCATGATTAATAGTGTACCGTACTATGGGCACAGTTAGCCAATGCCCATTTTTATAAAAAACTTTTTTTTGCAAAAAAAATATAAGCAAATAAGGCATTTTTCAAATGCAATTATGAAACTAATAAATTAATGTATTGAACCAAAAAGACAAACTTAAAATTTGAATAAATATCCTCCCACTACATCATTCAAAAAATTGGGTGGGTAACTGTTGAACTACTCACCCTACATAGTCTAAAACGAAGTCGCTTTCCTCTGTCTGTCCATAAGTATGCTTCGATTGTTAAAACAACGCAACGGGTTTTCATGCGTTGTTTTGAAAATATGGAGTGATTCAATATGGAGTGATATGAGGATATGAGCGTGAAGATACTACTACTATTCCAGTATTTATTTGAGTATCCCCCGTGTTGGTCCGGGCTCCTTTGTATAATAGACCATCTGCCTTCCTTGCTAGGCAGCTCGTAAAAGGCGAGCATAGGCTCACCGTCACTAACACCGTGAAATCTGACTAGGTGGTAGAGTTTAGCAACGACTCGCCCGGATTCGTACCACCGCCTTACCTAATCCTACCGCCATAACGTCATGACGTGGTCCGATTCGGAGGGTAAGGTAGCCGGTAAACTTACTTTTGCTCGAGGCCTAACATCCTGGCCTTAGGTTGGCAACGCACCATTACCACCTTTGGGGTCTCTAGGCGGCGTGAATTTCTTTCCATCAGGAAATCCATCTGTTTGTTTGCCTTCCAATATCATAAAAAAAAATAATAAATATCCCTAGACAAGTGAAACAAATTGAATCTTACCTCAAACTAAGCAAATTATGTACTTGTGTTACGAGTAAATATACAAGCATAATAACTGTAATAACCGCCCAGAACTGGAAATGCAGACATCTAAATGTTCACCACACTGATGCTTTTCCCGTCGGGAATCGAACCTTAGCCTCGCCGTTGGTCGGTATAGTTAGGCGTGTACGCTAGCGACACGACCAACAAGGCAGTCAATTCACTTGTTTTGTTCATCACTCAAATGTCAGCCCCCGTCGATAATCTTCGTGTATTTGTAGCTTCGTTTTCCTTAATGAATAAAATACATTTTAAATTCACAAAAAGTGTTGGGAATAAACGGGCAGTAATAAATTTTACTCAGCATTGGGAGGTGCAACAGACTGTCCTCGTTAAACTTTATTTCAGTATTAAAGCCGTAACTCCAGGATGCCTCTGCGTAATCCCGGCCATGGAAAAGCATATACACCTGTATTAAATGAAACTATGTCGTAGTTTACATATTGTATCGAAAGGCAGTCGGGTTTCCTGACGGTATTTGGTTATAATAAGTTACTAGCACTCACTACTCTTTGTCTACCATGCAGCGGCACTTGGCGTGAAGATACGTATCAATATGTAAGATGACCGTTGAAATGTTAACATTTTAGTTTCAAGTTATCTTCTTACTTTGTATTGAATTTTGTTATATTCTTAATTTCTATACCTACTTCAAAACTTATATAGTATTAGTGTTAGTATATTAGTAATATACTTATATAGGTATACTAGCAGCTTGCCCCGGCTTCGCACAGTAATGAAATGTACATATAAACCCTCCTCTTCAATCATTTTATCTATTTAAAAAAACCGCACCAAAAATCTGTTGCGTTGTTTTAAAGGTTTAAGCATACAAAGGGACATAGTGACCGAGGAAGCGACTTTGTTTTATACTATGTAGTGATGAAGGTCACAGGGTCCCCCTTCCTCCCTCACCCTTTCGCTACTGATAATAAGTAACACAGAGAGAAATACTAGCTTTTGGTATGAACTTTACACAATCTAATTGGCATCACTCACTCCAGTTCAAAATAAACCAAGTTGTCACTTATCGACTCGAGAAAAATATCGCCTCTGTGGTCTAGCGGTTCAGTTGTCGGACTTGACTGCATGAAGTCCCAGGTTCAAATCCCGGGTCGGGCAACAAAAAGAAAATTGGGTTTATTTTCTAATAAAAAAACGTTGCTCGGGATTGGACATGTGCCCGGTTGGCGATAGGCTTGCCACCTATCACATTGTGGGACTTAGTGTCTTCGGCTAATTGTGGGTGTCTTGGTTGTGCCTCTGCCTACCACTACGGGGATATGGGCGTGAAGATACTTTTTTTACTTATTTTTTTCTAACATGTTCTTAATTATTTTTTTCATGACATTTGAAGACAAAAAGGGGATAAGAAGATACTAAAGAAAAATATCCAGCCTTAATAGGTAGGTATGTTATACTCAGTTAGGTCCGAATTAACAGAGGCTAATATTTTTAACACTAGACGGAAAACGAGCGGTGTTATAAGTTTGACGTATCTGTGTGCGTATGGATGGATGTCTATGGCATCATAACTTTTTTTAACAAAGGGACCGATTTCGATGCGGTTTTCATGTTTGAAAGCTGACATGATGAGATAGTTCTTAGCTACATTGCATTAAGGTTTTATCGGAGGTTCATTGAAAATCTAGGATAATTAGTTTGCTAAAAACTTAAATTAATAAATAAAATGAAACCGTAACCGTTTTGATGGATCCAATTGGATTCAGGCCATTCCAGGAAATCTTGCGATGGATTGAAAACAGGTAGTTTTTAAATAAAAAAAGTATTGCTTTCTTATTTTCCCTGCAAAATTTCCGATATTTCCCTTTATAAGAACCTTCTCCTGATAATAACTAACAAACAACAAAAAATATTAAATTTGGTCCATCCGATTTGTCATTTTGTGATGACTAAGGTAAATGAGAATTCGTTTTAAATTTTACATTAAAATATTAATATAATAATAACAATAATTATATGAAGCACCTACGATTGACCGAGCGAAAGTGCTTGCTTTTGTTACTAACCGAAGGTACTTGGATTCGACTTTCAACGATAGTAATAGAAAGAGACCAAAACACGTTTAGTACTAATAGATTATTTTGTAAATGACATTTCTACAGGCCTTTAATCAGTTATTTTTTTGAAATGACTAATATGTTGCTAACCGCGAGGTTTTTGCATTTTCACCAGACTATAACTAATAAGCTCCAAGAAAAAACTTTTATTATAAACACCACAAGGGGCATTAGACATATCCAAAATGTGATTCATATTATCATGTCCAAAATGTTCCATCTCTTTCATTGGAAAAAGGTAGTACTTAGCAGATAGTACAACAAAAATAAGTTTAGTTGGTCCTTAGATGATTTACCACTATTATGATAGACATAAAATGTTATTTGAGTAACCAGGGTAACCAGCAATAAATCTCAATGCTAACACCGGAACACTATGACATACAGATTGTTGCACCTCTTCCTCACTCTTTCGAGATACAAGCGTGAAGATACCTACTTACTTTATTAAAATATTAAAAAGAAACGGTACAAGGTGAAGGTTTGACTCCAGGAAAGAAACTATTCAATTCAAATGTTGGTTGACATAATTCCTAGTTTATATAATTTATTTGCATTCCACTTGATTAACGGAATATCATTGAATTTAGTACTTAAATAAACGAGTTAGTTTTTAACCGACTCTAAAAAGGAGATTGTCAATTTGGCTATATGTTTGTTAAGCCTCGATGAAAAAGTTATTTTCATAAGAAAATTAAAAATAAACATTTTCTAATTTTTTTGAATCGAACCCGGAAACCTCATGAAATCAAGTCCAATACCTAGACCGCTCGACCACACAGGCGATAAGTCGTGTACGTTTTAGTGGGGGTTTATTGTTATAATGATACTTTTATTGTATGTTTTTATCACATGGCCAATAACAAATTTTGAGATGATTCCGAACTGGTGCCATATCAGTTTTATAAAGACTCGTCATATGGTTTTCGAGTTTTAATTATGTTACTTACTTGGGTAGGAATCCATCGTCGAATATATCCTTACCATGTTAGTGCCATGTTCCGATGTGGAGAGCAGGATCCGGTGAGTAGTCTGTAAACTTGCACAGTAAGCAGAGACTATATTATCTGTGGTGTCTTACCCCTAAAGAGTCTGTCGCTATCTTATTCTATCAGTATCACAAAATTAAAGCGGTCCAGGTGTTGGACTTGACTTTATGAGGTCCCGGGTTCGATACCTGGGTCGGGCAACAAAAAGAAAATTTGATATTTCCAGTTTTCTAATAAAAAAATTGTTTAGGATTGGATATGTGCCCGGTTGGCGATAGCCTTGCCACCTATCACACTGTAAGTGTGGGACTAGTGTCTTCGGCTAGTCGTAGGTGCCCTGGTTGTGCCTCTGCCTACTTCTTTGGGAATGTGGGCGTGAAGAATCATATTTTAAATGAAGAAACACTTGTACCGTTTCACGTATCACTTAAAATGTATTATTTTATAAATAGCAAACCGATTTCGCTTATAACAACATCATTATAGGGCTAAAACTTAAACTGTTATAAGCGAAACCGGTAGGCTATTTATAAAATAATACATTTTAAGTGATACGTGAAACAGTACAAGAGTTTCTTTTATTTCAAAATATAAAAATTTGGAAGTTTTACCAAGCGCTGACGATGGAAAATATCAAACATACATACATACATATCTTCACGCCCAATCCCTTACGCTGTAGGCAGAGAGTATCGAGCGCCAAACCTCACGATCCTGACAAACCTGTCTAGCTTCCTTCACATTCATTACCCTTTTCATACAAACATGCCGGTTTCGAAGACTCTTGACACCACCCTCGGATAATATCCGAGTAATCTGATGGTGAAATGTCAACCTTGGACAGCCCGGGTACCTACATCCATTCACATTCACATTGTATATCTGTTTTGAAAATATCAAATATAAAAAAAATACTAAGCCCTAACAAAACCTATCAATATTGAAGCTAAAAACCATCTCAATTAAATCGGCTGTCAAGTGTCAAACAAATAAATCCGCATCGACATCGATCCGGTGGTCGAAATGAACCGGAACGCACAGAAACACCGTTCCGGTATATGAAAAGTTCTACTTATATCGTTCCGGTTCGACGGAAAGCCTATTCACATACACACACACAGTATATCACAGTATTTTAATTTTAATTGCTTTTAATTTAAAATGCTTAAGATAATTTTCTACTAATTTTAAGAAAAGAAAAAAACGTACGTATACCATAAACCAGATTAGCTCAAATGGTTAAGTCATTTGTTGATTTGAGATGAAAGGGTGAAGGTTCAAATCCTGTTTGAAGTGATTTTTTTCTTTCTTTAAAATTTGTGAAAACTTATCCCAAGCACAGGGAAAGGGATAAAATGAAAATACCTTTAGAAAAAGAAGAAAAGTTATGGGGGGTGATTACGAGTATGTAACTCAGTTACCAACTCAAAATGGATGAGTGTGCATCAAATCGCTGTCAAATGACGTGTTTTGTATTTGCTATCTCCAGTGACCAACAGAAATACAATAGAGATAGCAAACACAAATGACGTCATTTGATGTACACTTTTACAGTTTGAATTGACAACTAAGATACATAATTACCCCCATGGCCGTTCTTAATCCTAACTATGATCCTAACGATGATGAAAGCAATCAAAAATGTCGCCACAGGAGTTGAATCCTCAGTTTAGCTCAAATTATTGGAGCATATTATATTATGTCGGCTTGAGACGAAAGGGTGCAGGTTCAAATCCCGTCTAAGATCAAATTTTTTCTATCTTTAAAATTTGTAGAAATTTCAGTTTAATAAGTGAACATATCAAGTGATAACTCGTCTCCATTGATATTTAAATTCCTACATTAAGACACCCATCAATCAGAAAGTTAAACAGAAAATGCGTTCCGGGTTGCACACAGACAGACACACACATACATGTCAAACTTATAACGTCCCTCTTCATTAGGGTTTAATAAATTAAAAATTGAAAAAAGTAATTTCTTGTGTCGGGACACAAGAAATTATTTTTCCTTTAAAAAATGAAAAATCGGTTAATCTCCCCACTTTCACCCCCACAACTTTTGAACGGCTCAACCGATTTTCATCAAACATGTCTAAGAACACTCGCACATAAGTTACCTTCAATACAAAAAAAAAACTAAATTGAAATCACTGCATCCGTTTGGGAGTTATGATGCCACAGACAGACAGACACGTCAAACTTATAACACCCCTCTTTTTGCGTCGGGGGTTAAAAAATCAATAAAAACTTTACATTAGAAACCTAACATATCGCTACGCTACCGCTCCAAATAATCGAATTATTGCTTTCCGCTGCAGGATCCCATGCAGTAAATAATGTAGTTGGACGACTGGCCGTACACCAAATCGTGCCCACATTTCATGCATTTACCGCCGAACTATGAAATTAAATTTGGGAACAAGGTAAGGTAGCGAGCGCGCTGTTTTCGATAATTTATTATGTTCTAATTAATTTCTATACACGTGCACAGGTATGTTAGTGGAAACGTATCCAAAGTTGCTAATGTTTGTTTACTAGATTGCAACTCTATGGCTATTATACAGGGTTATTCTTGAGTTTCGATTTCGTGTAAATTGGAATCCAATATATCCCTTAAGGTATAGTACTAATGTTTAAATTATGCGCTTCGGCTTTACCCTTTTTACACTTAATACTTTATTTTTAAATTGGCTGACCTAATCTAAATTTAAGCGAAATGATTTTTTTTATGATTAATTATGTGTAATAAATTAATATAACTCTATATAGATATCTTTAAAATACATTCGAATTTCCGAAGCTTGACGAATATAGCCGAAGCGCATAATTTAAATAGCACTGCTGTACCTACTCATAAGCAAAGCGGATTATTAACGTTTAGTTCCAAAAAAAATCAACGAATCTGATAAAATAATTTATTATTTATTAGCTAATAATAAATGCA
This sequence comes from Calephelis virginiensis, assembly GCA_002245475.1. Lineage (NCBI taxonomy): Eukaryota > Metazoa > Arthropoda > Insecta > Lepidoptera > Riodinidae > Calephelis > Calephelis virginiensis. The sequence continues at coordinate 63,405 of NJDC01000698.1, read as the reverse complement.
AACAATTGATTGATATTGAGAATTATGTTCAAAATTACCTAAATGACAAATCCCATTCCAATTTCTAATTTGCATGAAATCGAGATTTAAGAGCTATACAGTTGTAATTATTAGTACGAGTACTCGTACCGTACCGTATTTAACTAAAATATTGCCACCTATCACATTGCCACCTATCACACTCAGTATCTGCGGCTAGTCGTGGGTGATCAGGTTGTGCCTCAGCTGCCTATCTCTTCGGGGATATGGACGTGAAGATATATTTAATTTTTGCATGATTAACCTGCTCTGGTTAGTTTACAATAAATGCAAAGTCTAAGTCTAAAACATGACAAAATTCTTCTTACTCGGGCAAATCGTTATCAATCCTATTGGTAATGACCAATTTAACTTGAACTTTTTGTTAAAAGCTACTGGGCAGGGTGGCCTCTGTGCTCTATCGGTCCGGCGTCGGACTTGACTTTTGAGGTCCTGGGTTCGATCGCCGTGTCGGATAGCAAAAAAAACATTGTGTTTCCAATTTCTACCTAATAAAAATGAAAGTGCCTGGGATTGGATTTGAGCTCGACTGCCATTAGACTTGCCACCTTTTACCTTGTGGGACTTAGTGTCTTCGGCTAGTCGAGGATGCCTTGTTGTGACTCTGTCTACATCTTCGTGGATATGCGCGTGAAGACTCATTTTTTACATTAATTAAGCTATAGTAAAACTGCAAAAACCGACACCAACTATTTTATTACGTACCACGTCGCGATCTGACAATTTTTCGAAAGAAAGATTGTGATTCCGAGATGGTTCCACAAAAATTTTACCAACACTAGTAGTTTTGAGTTATATTTAACGATGCATACATTTTTGTATATGTTGACATCCTCCTCTTTGATGATAGACTAAATGGATTACAATCAATACCTAGGACTATCCACAAAAAAATAATAGGTATTTTTTTTCCGGCGTTCTTGAAAAAAATGTGTTTTAGTAATACAACCTCTATACCTAACTTTACAATTTTCTTCATACATAGGCGCTTCAAATTCAAATCATATAAAGTTATTTATGGAGAGTTATCAATGTTTTTTTTTTTTGCATTGTTATGGCGCAATTGCACGTTCCTGGGTTAAATCTTATAATAAGTTAAAGAGATTTAACCCTAATTAGAAGCTAACCCGGAGTTAAACATTTAACCCAGGGACGTGCAAGTGGCCCAAGTATAACTCAGAACTACTAAAGAGATGTTTATAAAATTATTATAGGACTGACATCACCTATCTTTAAAGAATACATCAAACAAACATACAAACAAAACATACAGTCGAATTGAGAACCTTCCCATTTTTCGAGACTAATTAAAAACTTTAACAATGTTGGAGCTCAACACGGTTGGAGCTTTTCATATATTACAATCCTATTAATATTATAAATACGAAAGTTTATATGCTTGTTACTCCTTCACGCAAAACTCGCTGAACCGATTTTTGTGAAATTTGTCACTTACGTAGAGGGTAACATGGATTAACACATACGGTAGATTTTATCTCGAAAAGATTTTCTTCTGGGTCCATTAAACGCGCGGGCAACGCCGCGGGCAACAACTAGTCAGTAATAAATGCGACACTCAATTTTATTATTATAACTTTTCTTCTATACTATTAGAAACAAACATTAAATTATATTCAAATATCTTATACCGATTCTGGAAAAAACTCACTGATAGTTTCTCACTACGTGGCGCCACCGATGACCGGATTATTGCTTTTCTCTGCAGGATTCCAAGTTTTCTACACAATGCCCCAAATTGTATCATCATTTCATGTATTTGTTGCGAGGGTAAAATTTCTAGAACATTGTGGTCATTTCAAAAATATTTAACCGAGAAACAACACTTAAAAGAAACAAACACATAAATGTACAAGAGAATAGGATTAAAAAACTGCTGAGTGGGATTGAAAAAACGTGTTGATGTAATAAAAATAACTATGTTAAAAAAAACCGACTTCAAAACTAAAAAGTAAAAAAATAATAAAGATTTAATATTAATCGTATACTAACTTTTATTTATATGTGCCACTAAATAGGTTTGAAGCCGGTGCCAAATCTTAAGCTAATAATTATATTATAAGTAAGCATTAAATTGGCTTCGCACCGAATTCAAACCTATTAGTAAGTAGCACCAGAGATTAGTAATATTGTCTGTGGCAGCACATATAAATAATAGGTAGTATACAATTAATATTAAATCTTAATATTTTTTTTTATTTTGAAGTCGGGTATTTTAATGTAGTCATTTTTATTTAATACTCTTTAATTTAATGCTGATATGATTTAATTTGAAAAATAGACATCGGGATAGGTGAAAGCAGATAAAAAATAGTCATAAAAAAAAACTTATGGCCCTACCTGAATTCGGTGAATTTATTCTTGTGCGCTAGCCTCTCGACCAACGAGGTGGTCAAATAATAAATAATCAGCTTTCTTGATTCTAATAAATATTTTACAATTACTAGGATGGAAACGTTGCCCATACTAGATGTAATCCTGTATTACAGGTATCAGCGCCCTTCTGTGTTTTTTGTAATTTGTAATATATGTGTGTATGTGTGCATGCGTGTGTGCGTATAAACAACAATAAATGTTTTAGTGTCAGCATCCTATAAATAATCTTAATAATTTTAATAGGTGTAACTTATAAATACAACAAAAGAAACAAACAGTTAAGCACTTCATTGGATCATCAAAAATGTCTTCTGTAACATTTCGTTCATTTAAAAAGGTGGACCAGTTTAAGAAAATAATTTTAACTATCAATTAGGTAGGTAGATAATTTCAATTATGACCGATTTTTGGTCATAAAATTACGAGATGAATTTCAAATGTTTGTTGCTATGATCTCAGAAATTAACAACAATGGCGAAGACTGACACTATGGTGGCGCGAATAGTAAGTCGTCTGAAAAAACCACGCGCTCTACCAAAGATATTTCACATGAAACTGCAAACTCTCAAATATAGAGTCGCGGTTCAGATTCGTCGGTGCCTTTGATGAAAAAAATATCCGCCTCACCCTTTCAATGTGTTGAGTCATATTGACACGGGCAACTTGAAGTGCTATGTTAGGATTAAATGAAACGGGCCTCTATTCTGAGCTCATTCGAAATCCTACTTTAACCGACTCCTAAAAAAGGGAGGTATGTTTGTTATGCCATTATTCAGCCAAATACGATCCGATTGTGATGATTATTTTTTGAAAAGGTACCTACCTAGGTCATGATTCGGTGGCGGTTCATTATTATCTGTCTAGTGATTTTTGTTTATATATTTTTTTTATCTTGACGACCGTATTTTGATCAGCATTATTTAATACTAGCTGTCCCGGCGAACTTAGTTCCACCCGTTCAGTTTGTATAGGAAATATATAGTATTGTTTTTCCCATTTTCCTTGCAATTTTACTGGGTTTTCTCTTTATAAGAACCTTCTTTTGATAATAACTAACACAACAAGGAAACAATTATCCAAATCGGTTCAGTCGCTTGGAAGTTATGCGCTTACCAACACATTTTGCAATTCATTTTTATATTATACCTGAAAAACCCACTAACCGCATTTTGATAAAATTTATGTGGGAACATGAATGATTGTGAATCATTCATTTGTCTTTTGAAAAAAGAATTATCAAATCGCAATGTAGTGCCTAAGGAAATAGGGTTTTTGCAGTTTTACTGCGCATAATTATTATAACGTTTTTGGTGAACTTAGGATATTTTGTGTCTAACGTGTTTTTGTATGTATGTTTTGTATCTAATCTTACCAGTTGCCTAGTAGGAACGGAAATGGTCTATTTTACACGACTATTTATTATTATTTATTTATTTAAAACTCATGCACTGTAGTGTACAAAGGTGGACTTAATGCTACATGGCATTCTTGGCCGGCCATTTCAGGTACTGGTAGCAACCTAACTTTATTTGAAAGAATAATTAAATGGGGTGCAAAGAAAAAAAAAACACTAGCAAAACATTAAACACGATCCAACATGGAGAAGACAACTTGCACATTAAGTCTAACACCACAAAACATTAACGCACCTATAATACCCAAGGAGTCTATATGTAGTCGTCTCTACCCTCAGGAGAATCGTAGTTTAATCTAACAAATAGTTTGAAAAAATTCAAACGTGACACCAGAATAGCGGCCATAACACTTGTAATAAGGGAACGCATACTTTTTTCCAGTTTTATCACTTCACGCTCAGTCTGTCTTTGATTCAATGGCTATGTAATCAGTAATGTGGTGTTGCTGCATTTATTTTGCACTCTCATAGTGTTGGATAGTCTATTTTGCATTCTCTTAGTGTTGCCAGTTATTCCCCGCCGCTTTGAAGTCAAAGTGCTCTTGACTTTGTCAAACCGCTTAGCCGCTGACCGCAAAACAGAATGAATGATACTTTTGATCTGTGTAAAGCGCTGATTATGTATGCGCTATATTCTAACGATTTCCCTTCTTGCGCAAAACAAAAAAAAAGCTTTCAATAATTTTAAAAGTGACTATTACGTATATATTATTCGGTATTCCCAAACAATTATGACTTAGGGACCTTCAAGAAAAGAGCGTACTCATTCCTTAAAGGTCGGCAGTGCATCTGTGATACTCCTGGTTTTGCGGATGTCCGTGGGCGAAGGTGATCACTTTCTATCAGGTGACCCACTTGCTTGTTTTCCTCCTCTTGTATAAAAAAAAATGTTTTTAAACCAATGATATTACGACTTGCTCAAATTGCTACAGCTTTATCTATTTCTAAGCACTTACCATGAGTATACGGATTGACAAGTTTACTATACTCGCTAACGTCTCTGTACATTATTTTTATGAAAACTTTAAACAGCGCCTCTGTTGGTTATTAAGAGAAACACATTTTTAACCAAAAATATCATGTAACTTACCGAACGTAATCTATACCAACTTATGGTAAAGGCTCTGTCGTCATAATGTCATTTCTCGCTACTGTCATGTTTTGTTGCGGAGAATAGGGTACTCAGTAGGTAAACTTGCTCATGGAAGATGCTTATCAGTCCAGCTTTTATCTTTGGTATATTATCTTTGGTGTCCATGAACAATGTGTGCTTATAATCAAGAGATCTATCTTATTAGCGATTAATTCTATAAACATTGGTATTTATACTATATATAAATATATTGAAGATACTTTAAAAACGGCTTAAAATGTATACGCAGCACAGTGTTTATATTTTTTAGAATTTCGTTTCTGTGTCTGTATCATGATCTCGATCGACGCCGAATCAATTGAACCGGTCGGCTACAACTCATTAATGCGTAGTCCGATGTAGTTCATTATAGTTTTGTTTTCTGTTATTTCTTTTTGTGTTTTCTATCGTTCTTTTCTTTTTATTGTTATTTTATAAAAAAAACGGGTTGCACTCCGGGAGACCCGATAGAAATGAAAACTTGAATATTAACGTTGTGTATTTTTAATATTTTGGAATGGTTAGTGAATAATTTTCCGCGAATTGCTTTAATTATCAGTATAAAGGTACTATCATTTATGTGGTAGAATATAATATTCATTTACTGCGCTATCCATAGCGCTATCGTACACAAACATGACAGCACGAACATTCGTGCAAGCGTATTACGAATTTTCAATAGGGTCACGTGTCCTGACGCGAATTTAGAAGTTTTTACTCATTCCAAAAAAAGTGCACAACGCCGCTAAAAAGTTTTCACTTCAAAAATAGTTTCGTAATTGAGAAATTACAGACATAGCAATCCTCAGCAATAGTTGAAATAAAATAAAGTAGTAAGTTTTTGATAGCAACTGTAGAAAGCTTATCATCAATCAGTGTATACCTATATATAAACCAATCTCTGTCAGCTCATATCCTGACATTACTGATATCGAAGTAACATAAAATGGGGAATAAGAGATGGATGAAAAATTATGTTAGTCGCAAGTATTGAGTTCACGCATATTGACTATTGACGGGCGTAAACGCGATTTCCCGCGAAATTAACATAGGGTTGTCACTAAACAATTTAATTTTTACAAACTTTTTAAGTTTGAATTATTATTGCCTTTGTGATCTAGTGGTCCGGTCTTGGCGTTGACTACACCATACCCCGTGTTCTATTCCTCGGTCTGTCATATAATTCTATTCACTCAAGAGATTAGATATCAAATAATAAATAAATATACCTAAGTATTTTACACGAATTAAATCTGACCTCAAATGTAAGCAAATCATATGCTTGTGTTATGGATGTTAGCCAAAGATAGTATAAATAGAAATACGTAAATTGATACCAGTATAAATTCCGAAAAAAATAAACTTTAAACTTTAGTCACAAAATGTCGGATAAAACATTTGTCTTAAAATACTTTTAATGATTAATTCAGAACCGACTCCAAAAGGAAATTCCTCATCAATCTACAGTTTTTTTTTCGCTAGTGCTTATTTATTACTATGTGTTTATTATTATTACTTAGTCCCATATAAATTTGATCAAGTTCTGGCAAGTGGTTTCCAAGTTACACTTCATGATACATTTTTGAGTCCTAAAATGACGTGGTAATAAGATTGGGTTTCTTCAATGCTGCAAGAAACACATTAAACAAAATGAATTTAGTAATATGTCAAATCAAAGGTTTTTTTTACTTTAACTCTTTATTGACATCCCTGTTGTACATACATTTCGGAAAGCCGTCCAAGTCGGATGTCAGCGCGTGACGCGTTTTGAATGAACCTCCTTCGCGGTTACATAATAAATAGAATACTTTTATCGGGCATCCACACTCGCCCGCACGCAAATATTGTACGAGGTGAGGGTACCAAGTAATTTAACTCCTTTTTGAAATGTAAAAACGTGTTTGCACCCAATGATCGACGACTTGTATCGTGTAATATAAATTGGATATAGAAAATATGAACTCGCGCCGGAGATAAGGTAAGATTTTTTTACTACTACTACATAAATGTATACTTAAGTGTTTTCTTAATATGATCACATTTATATAAATAAGTAGGAATGATTTTCTATCATTAACGATTTAATAGTCTTAAAGCTATAGTATTAAAATATAGTGTTAGTTAAATATAACATTGTAATTGATGTAGTCGGTTAAATAAAAGTGAAGTCACCGGTCGTGGTTAAAATATTTTTTAAATTTTTGCTAGTTTTATCTTTTCTCGTAACATAGATAAAAATACACACCAATGTTGATGCAATTTATTTAGAAACACTTGTAGATACTTTCCACAATATATTTTATTATTTTTTATTTTTATGGTTTAGCCAACCGGTTTCGCTATACAAGCATCATCAGGGCTATATAACAATATAACAATATATAGCCTTGATGATGCTTGTAAAGCGAAACCGGTTGGCTAAGCCATAAAATAAAAAATAAAAAAATATATAGTGGAAAGTACAAGTGTTTCTTAATAAATTGCATCAAAAATGGAATTCCACCAAGCACCGACGATCAGAAGTATAGAATCTACACAACAATGTACCATTATTACTTGAAAAATTTATTTATTTCATGTACAATATGACTTTAGTAATTAGTAGTGATAACCCTGGATTTGTTTAAGAGTAAGTAAATCATCTGGCCTATTGTACTTACATATTTCTTAAGCTCTGTCTTTTGTGTTATTTCTTTACTGCTTAATAAAGAATTGAATAAAAAATAAATATTATAAATTAGATCCCACCCTGAGTTGGCAACGCATCCTATGCAATGCGCAAGATGGACAATAACATCTTTGCTCTCCATAGATATGATGGATTTCATACCGTCAGAAAAACCGTTACTTTACGATTTCTGCCCCATAACGTCAGTGCTTGCCGTTGACGTTTTCCGGCTCACACATCACAATATAAAGTAACCGGTAAACTTAATTTTTCTTCGACGCTGAACACCCGGCCTCAGATCAGCATCGAACCATTACCACGTTTACCTATAGGCAGCGTGAATTTCTTACGATCAGGTAATCCGTCTGCTTGTTTGCATTCCAATATCATAAAAACTTTCAGTTGTTAAAATTTTCACGTCAATTTTTGACAAAGAAGTTAGGTACCTATCCAGTTTTTTAAGTGGCATGTAATATTGAATATTTATTCTGCATTAATAATTGCATTATTGGCGAAAAAGGTTGGATGAACTCTTTATTGAACGCATAATATTTAATTTGTGGAAAAGTTCAAGTCTTATTTTTAGGAAATTCTAATCTAAAAGCCTCTTTATTTTAACTTCTGTTTTAAAATTTTAGGATTTCCAACATTAGGTTCTTTAGACATTAGGTCTTTAGTTAACAAAGATTAGGTTAAAACAGCTGCTCTGTCACTAAAATTTGGTAAATCTTTTATTTACGCATGTTTATTTTTGTAATTAGGTATACCATAGTCTCGTGTATAGTATATACAGTTTAACTAAAACATTGTACAATGAAGTATGTTTAAAATTTATTATTATTTGTGTGACAACTACAAACTTCACCAGAGAGTGAAGTAAACCCAAAGATTGACTAATGGAGAACGCCAATAAGCATTAAGTTCGCCTTTTTTACAAACTAATTATGTTTGCTGTACAATAATAATTATTAATAAATATCCCTGGAGAACTTACACCAATTGAATCTAAAATAAATTACATGTCCGTGTTACGGATGTTAGTCAACGATTAATACTTAAACAGATACCAAAATAAACACGCAGACCCAGAAATACAAACTAAATGCCTGCTCCCGTCGGGAATTGAACTAGGCCTCGTGATTGCTTGGCTGAGTTCGGCGTGTACGCTAGCCCCTAGACCAATGAGGCGGCCAATGGTAGATACATAAAAAAAGTATCTTCACGACCCATATCCCCGAAGAGGTTTACCAAATGCCGACAAATAAAAGGAGCTCTATACATGTATCAAACTGCTTTTCGTATTAAAATTATCCGTATTGAAGAGACATTTTAAAGCACCCTTAGGCCGAAGAAATCTGTAACTCGGCATAGCGATCCCCGGTCACCGTCTAAAAAGTAAAAATTGTTCCCTTGCATATTTCCCTAAGTGCCATAAAATATGACATTTATTACGGTCAGATCTGCTCGAACCACTATTGATAGGCAAATGAGAGAGTTTTTTAAAAGAAAAACGATGTCTGCTTTTTATGTGTTCTTTGGATAAGATATTTTTTACTTGAAGCTTTTGAAGTGAGACATGTTTATGTACGGTAGCTTTTGGTTGCGAAAAGCTTTGATATTATTGATATATCTACTACACTGTCGTATGTTAATTATATTACTTTTATAGACAGCAAGACCTAAGGTCACAGTTACGTTAGATTCTATACTTCTTATCGTCGGTGCTTGGTGGAATTCCATTCTTGATGCAATTTATTTAGAAACACTTGTACTTTCCACAATATATTTTATTATTTTTTATTTTTATGGTTTAGCCAATCGGTTTCGCTATACAAGCATCATCAGGGCTATATAACAACTGTTGAGTTGGCCAGTTGGCTAAACCATAAAAATAATAAAATATATTGCGGAAAGTACAAGTGTTTCTAAATAAATTGCATCACAGTTACGTTGCCGATATTTTAGAACTGAGTGAGCTTTTTAATTTTGCTAAAGCCCCGGTTTCCAAACCAAAAATTCCCAGAATTAAAAAAATTTAAAAACCCCGACAAAACATTATTTGACGTAGCTAGAAACGGTGTTTCAGTTAAGAATTAGAGTTATCACTAGTAGCTCCTCGCTACTTTTAGACCTACTACGGAATACGGTTATTTATAGGGAAAACCGTATTTTCATGAAAAATACTACTGCTATTACTGAAAACTTAGTTCGTCACTCGCCAACTGGGAAGAAAAACTTACAGTTACAATTGCAAGGTTATTTTACTAGTGCCATTAAATAATGTAGTCAGTCGGAGATAATGGTGTTATTATTATTTTTTTTATTATGTTATAGGAAGGCAAACAAGTAGACGGATTTCCTGATGGTAAGAAATTCTTGCCGCCTAGAGACACCAAAGGTGGTAATAGGGTAATGGTGCGTTGCTCACCTGAGCAAAAGTAAGTTTACCGGCTACCTTACCCTCCGAACCGGAACACGTCATGACGTTATGACGGCAGGAATAGGTAAGGCGGTAGTACCAATCCGGGCGAGTCGCTGCAAAACTCTGCCACCTATTCGGATGTCACGGTGTTAATGATGATAAGCCTATGCTCGCCTTTTACGAGCTGCCTGGCAAGGAAGGCAGATAGTCTATTCTGCAAAGGAGCCCGGACCAACACGGGGACATGGGGAACATGGTAGAGACTACATTGTCTATTCTCAGTGTCGTGTTTCGGTTCGCAAAATAAACTTACCTTCGCGAGGAACGCTGGTAACGGGAACTTATCTCAGTAGTACCTCAGTACCGTGGCTACGCCTGCGTAATAAAGTTACATATTTTTTTATGTGATAGGTCTGCGCACAAGGCCTATTATGATGGCAGGAATTGGTAGACGGTGGATCCCCACCCGGGCAAATTGCTGCACAGCACTCTTCTAGCAGTTTAGCTCTACTGCGGAAACGATAAGAAGAAAGATATTGGATATTAATAAATCTATATTCAGTGTAATAGAATAAATGTTATCCTCCTAACTTTATAATGAAAAATATACCTTAATATAGGTCCGTTTCGACGTGAAGACGAACAAACAAACACACTTCTGTATTTTTAATATTAATTTATATGGATGGCACGTAATTGTTTTAGATATAAAGTTCGATTGTATTCTAATTCAAAGTCATTGTAAGGTAAGAACTGTTCCGCTTTGGGTGAATATTAGACAATGAATGACCTTACAATCTTTCCATTTACAAATTAATTGAAACATGTATACATAAAAAGACCGTTATTTACTATATTTTGTTTTACTAAAACTAATTGTTCACCGTTTATTAAAAAAAAAATATTTTGTCTTTTTAGCCCCGATGGCAAACGAGAGTTGTTATAAGTTTAACGTGTCTGTCTGTGGCATTATAACTTTGAAGGGATGAACCGCGTGTCGAGAGTTCATTGATTTTTTTTTAAGATAATTTTAATTTTAATAACAACGATTTTTTTTAAATCACGTTATCTAGGTCAATTTGTTATTTTTTTAAGATATTGGAAAGCAAACAAGCAGAAGGATTTCCTGGTGGTAAGAAATCCAATCCGGGTGATTCGCTGCAAAGCTCTACCACCTAGTCAGATGTCACGGTGTTAGTGACGGTAAGCCTACACGATAATATTAAGCCCGGACTAACACGATTATATTGATTGATTTATTTATTTTTTACCCACGACGGAACGAAGACCGTATATGCGATTGGAGTGAGAGGATGTTTGTGCAAACCAATGTTACCATTTGTCTCCAAAACCACTGATCCGATTATAATGCAGTTTTCAGTGGTAGGTATTGATTTGATTGGTACATGTTCTTTGGTAAATGTTATGTTAACATCTCAACAGTGGGCGCTGCAGTAAACATTTGTTTGTACAAACCAATGTTACCATTTTATCTACTAGGTGTATTAAAAAAATCGATAGAATTCGATAGTTGAGTGTTTCTGTAGATTGTGTTGGTAAAGAAATGATAAAAGTTTTTAAAAATAAACATATACTTAATAGTATTGCAACCAAAATTAAAGTAAATTTCAAAATTCTGTTATAACTTAATAGGTATTAAACTTAAACTAAAGCTAAAGAATTGTACAGAAAATCAAACCATTTACAAAATTTATTTACAATTATAAAATAAAACTCAAATAATATATAGTGATATTCTCAGTAAACAACTTATGATTTAAGAAATCATTCATAGACACTCATCGTCAATTTAGAAAACCAACAATAACAGTTTTTTTTTAATATTTTATGAAAATACCTATGCTCTTTAAAAAGTTGGAAATAAAAAAAAACAAATAAAAAAAACAGTGACGGTTGAAATATAATTAAAAAGGACAAAATAATTTAAAAACCCCCAACTTTAATAATCTGTGACGAGACATGATTAACGTAAAAAAGCTTTTATATTAGTTGATTTGATTTCTCATGGAGTCACATATCAACCCCAAAGTATTCGTTTTCATAGCACTTCTTTACGTTTCTATGTGTACTGACATTATAGCAAGATTTAAAACAATACCAACAAATTAATTTTGATACATAAATCTGGACGTACCCAGGTACTTCCAGATGCATTAACATTTTTTAAAATGTAGGTTATCAAGTTCTTTTTATATTCTGAATTGTAATTGTATTGCTTACGCCCATAAATATCTTAATTTATATAAATTACGTGTCACGTTGTTTGTCCGCGATGGATTCTTAAACTACTTAATCGACTTCAATCAAATTTGCACACCGTGTGCAGTTTGATCCAACTTGAAACATAGGATAGATTACATCTCAATTTATGTTAAAAATAATTACCATCCGAGCGAAGCCGGAACAGGCAACTAGTAATATAATAAATAATAGGCATATTGTTAATTTATTGAATTTTATTTGGACAAATTGCTTGTAAAATCTAGTCCCGACACATTAACCTCTTTTAACGTACCATGACAAACATGCAAGTCAAGTTTGGCTGGTTTTCCGAGCCCTTTTTGTTTGTGGAAAGGAAATTTCTACAATTGGATACCCTGGTTGTACCTCTGCCTACCTCTTAGCGCTTGCAGGCGTAAAAATACTTACTTTTTTGTGAAGTTCTGCCTGATTCATTAAAATAACAACCAATATTTCCATCTACATTTTGTTTGCCTTCCATTACTACAAGTCTTACGGTAACACTCAGAGATGAGCGAGATAATGATCTTTTAATCAGTAATTAAGTCGTTTAATTGTCTCTGGATGCGGTTGTTGAATATTCAAAACATGAACACATTTAAACGCATTGATAAGAAATATGACATTCGTATAGAATATACATTTGAATTTCGTCTAAAAAGGCCGTTATACTGGGCTTTATTTTTCCAGTGGAACCGTATGTCATTTTTATATGGCCACTTTTCGACAATATATTCCTTTCTATTGTAGCAAAGGTGCTTGTAAGGATAAGGGCTATAATATACGATTATAGGTGGAACAAACCATTGTGCTTGACCTGGTATTTGAGTTATGACTTCATAACTAGGTATATTTTATAGAATACGACCGAATTTTTGATAAGCTTTTATTGTTCAGAGATGCAAAAACCCCATCACAAACCAGAGAAGTTTAGATTAATAAATCAGTAAGACTAGATGTTAGATCCAGAATTACTCGCTCGGATTTTAAATTTATTTACTTTTACAAAATTTGACAGCTCTCGCCATTATCGTAATCCTCCAAAAGCGAAAGTAGCTGTTAAATGCAAGAGACTTAAGATTCCAAACTCAGGTTGGCAACGTACTAATAATAAATATGATATAATATAAATCATCTATCGGTCAAGTATATTAAGCGAGACAAACTATATGAATAAATTAAGTAACATAAATAAAAACTGGCCAAGTGCGAGTCAGACTCGCCCATGAAGGGTTCCCCAATACCAAGCATAGATCACGTATTTATATTCAGAGTAACAAGTCATATTTGACTAGATGTTACAAAGTGTCAATGTAATTTTTCGACAGCAAAACTTTAGCTTTTTTATATATCTAGGAATATTATTTTTTGTTAAAGTGCAGTGAACTAGCACACGGTTGTCTTGGTTGTAAGAGATAACCGAGGCCCATAGACACCGTAGATGTTGCAGGTGAGCCGCTGTCCTGAGGCCATGATGGAAATCTTATTATGCAAGCCTACCTGCTACCCTACCTTTCAGACCAGAACATGACAGTTATTATAGCGGTAGGAATAGGTAAAGCGGTTGATTCCTACCCGTTCAAATTACTGTAGAGCACTCTACCATCAGTTGCCTTTCTTCTTTCTTTCTTTAGGTTTTGGCAATCTCGTTAGTATTTTGCCATTAGTCAAGTAGAAATTTGCATCAAATTTTATATCAATTACAATTAGTCATCAGTCATAACTCGTCAGTAAGTCATGTCAGGCTCTTGGGTAAAGCAGTGGCCTTCTTACACAAGCTCAGGTAATGAGATTTGGCGGCAACGAGAAAATCTACGATACGCTAATTTCTTCATGATTATTTCATTTGTGCAATTTCACTGAACAAAATTGTACAAAATGCTACCAAAATTGACTAATTTCACTCAATATTAACACTGTTATTTCTAACATTTCAGAAGATGAAGAACATAATGATATTTGATTTATGTTCTTTTTTTTTCATTTATAAAGTAAAACAGTCAAGGACTAGAATTCTGTGCCTAGAAAAATATTTACTTTATACTTAAATTACTTATATTACTTTTTAGAATAAATATTCAGAGCATACCTAAGTGGATGAATTAACTGTTACACTTATAGATAATAAAGGCGTTCTGATCGTTTGGGAGGGATCTTTGTCAGGTTACCATTAGAACTAAGTACACTCAATTACTATGGCCTATGCTGATAGAGTGCTGTGCAGCGACTAGCTCGGGTGGCAATCTATCACCTATTCCTACTGTAACTGACATGCAGACTGACATGACACTGTCATGCTCCGGTCCGGAGGGTATAATAGCTTATAGGTAAGCACGATAGGGCTAACATCCCAGCGATCAGACCAGTAGGGTTGCTCTTAAACCTCGATTCATGTAACATTGGAAATTGGAATCGAGTGTGTCATTTTAGGTACTCTTGAACACAATACTGGCCCATTATTAACATTTAGTTAATGGTAAACAATAAATTATTTTATCGGATTTGTTGAATTTATTTGAAATTAAATGTTAATAATCCGCTAGTACAGCAGTCTAAAGTACCTACCTAAAATGACATATATGATTCCAAATCCCAATTCTTGTTTTTATGGTTAAGGTAATGGTGCGTTGCCAACCTTAGGCCGAGATGTAAGACCTCGAGCAAAATAAGTTTACCGGCTACCTTACCCTCCGAACCGGAACACGTCAATTGCAAGCACCAATGTTATAGCGGCAGGAATAGGCAAAGCGGAAACTCTACCACCTTGTAAGATGTCACACTGGTAGTGACGTAAAGCCTATGCTCACCTTTTACGAACTGCCTGGCAGGAAGGCAGATGGTCTATTCTGCAAAGGTGCCCAGACCAACACGGGGAATAAAATAGCATGATATCGTGATTCAAGAGTAACCCTACAGATCAGATAAATCAATATATGGTGTAATAAGGCCACGCTGTTTTATTCCGTAAAAAAAACACAACATATTACCTACAACTCAAACGTCTATAAAACAAAGACCATTCTGTAAAGTACGTTGTACTTCTAGCAGTAGCTTTACTTTCTCTGTCAACCGCTTTTTTATCATCAGTCAGAAAGTTGAAGAACATTACACACTTTTTGTAGTATAACACTTGTACTCATCCACTATACACCTTATTAAATACTTTACGTTACTCTTCAGCCAACCGGTTTCACTTTTTACAGCATCATCAGGGCTTTAAAACTAAATATAAAAAGACTGTTTTAGTTTAACATTCAGTACATATTTGGGTGGATGTTACTGACGGTACCCACATATAAAAAAGTTTGTTTACAGTTAAGCGTAAAGTGTTTAATAAAGTGTATAGTGGATGATGATGATCTATTTAAACACCCAAATCGGTTAATTTACTTTACTAAATTTTGATCTTATTAAAAACACTCTGGATTTCGAACCTAAAAAAGCTTTGTTATTTTCAGATCAAATATCACCCCATGTTTTGCGTTGAGGGTTAAAATTGGCATCACGCACCAGGCGGCAAATGCGAAATCGTAATAAAACTATCGATATGACATGTAAAGTAGGTATCATAATATTGAAAACTTCCAAAGTCCATCAATAAATGTGGCGCTGAATGGGGAACTTTACGCCTTACTCGTAGAGCTTACCCACTATAATTCTCGATTATCGATATTAGCGAGTCGATGATGTCATTCGCTTTTAATGCTGACATTACGTATTATGCAAGTGATATGCGGTAACTAAGAGATAATCACTGGCGATTTTATCGTCGGCATTTTCCATACTAATCTACTATACACTCCATTTATTACTTTGACATGTCATAGAAACCGATATTTTCGAAAATGTTATGCAGTAGTTAAAAGTAACTACTACATAACATTTTCGAAAATTATTACACATTACAGGGAACGTATTTAAGGTATTAAATTATTTTTTCAAAAACACATATCTCTTTATCAATTTAGGTATCGTTGATCCAAACTTTGATTACGGCACTTAATTTGTTTGCGTATTTGTATTA
This sequence comes from Calephelis virginiensis, assembly GCA_002245475.1. NCBI lineage: Eukaryota > Metazoa > Arthropoda > Insecta > Lepidoptera > Riodinidae > Calephelis > Calephelis virginiensis. Next base: position 47,050 of record NJDC01000698.1, on the reverse strand, counting down.
TATAATATTGTATGTAAATCAAAATGAATATTATATTTATGAACAACAATTAAGCGCAGTAGGTAAAACTGCAAAAACCTACTCCAATTATTTCATTCGATAAAACGACGCCACCTAGGAATCATGACCTATCTTTCTAAGAAACGTTAATAACGGTTGACTATTTTCCGAGTAATCACGTAACAAACATACAGTCGAATTGAGACTCTCATTCTTTTTTGGATTCCATTAAAAATAATTAATATCGAGCTTTACTCTGATAAGTTTACAAAAGTAAGACCTTGTGACAGACGAGAAAATACTTGATGAAGAAATCGCTTTGCAAAGAAGAAAAATCTCAGATACTTAGATTCGAATTGTGGTTACTTGTTAGAATTAGTTGTAGACTACATCAACAAAAGTTGATTGCAGCAAATTATTTTTATTTCTTTCTGTTGAATATATTAGAATGAGATTTATCGACATTTTTTCTAATCTCTACTAAAGACATCAAAACGCACCGACCGCAACTATCAAAGAGAAATCTTTTCCGTGTATCAATAACGTCGACCGAGGCGGCGACTAGACACATTGCTCGCTTTATGTGCTTTGACAATGTAGAATACCGATCGACTTTGCAAATGCGAAACTTTGCTTTTTAATACAATACTACTATCCTTACTATAATATAGAAAAAAATATATTTTCTTCTATTTTTTTATGATATTGGAAGGCTAACGAGCAGACGGATTTCTTGATGGTAAAAAATTCATGCTGCCTAGAGACACCAAAGGTTTTTTTTATGAAATTGGAAGGCAAACAAGCAGACAGATTTCCTGATGGTAAGAAATTCACGCCGCCTAGAGACACCTAACTTGGTAATGGTGCGTTGCTAACCTGAGGCCGGGATGTTAGGCCTCGAGCAAAAGTAAGTTTACCGGCTACCTTACCCTCCAAGCCGGAACACGTTATGACGTTATGGCAGCAGGACTAGGTTAGGTAAGGCGATGGTACCAATCCGGGTGAGTCATTGCGAAACTCTACCACCTAGTCAGATGTCACGGTATTAGTGACGATAAGCCTATGCTCGCCTTTTACGAGCTGCCTGGCAGGAAGGCAGATGATCTATTCTGCAAATGAGCCAACCCGAGGCCAGGATGTTAGGCCTCGAGCAAAAGTAAGTTCACCGGCTACATCTTCCCAGCAGGAGTGTTCCTGATGCTGTGTACCAACGACAAGCACTGACATTATGGCGGCAGAAATAGGTAAAGGGTTAATATAACATAGTAATAAAAATAATGTAACAAAGTATTAAAATTAGTAATAATGCTGAATTAGATAAATTAATTTTATCAACATGCTACTACTACTTTTTGAGTTTTATTTAATAATATTTTTAAAAACCACTAGAAGTATAGGACCCACCTCGAAATCATGACCTGTCTTTCAAAAAAAGAACAATCAAAATCGGTTGTCAATTGGCCGAGTCGTGTAAAAAACATACCTACAGTCGATTAGTCAGTTTTGGAGTTGGTTAAAAAAGACAAGACTAGTGAGTTTTTCTCAGATTTTCGTAGTCGGTAAAGAATATACATGTTCTGGGATGAGTAGGATTACGATTCGGCGGTAGTGAATAAAGTTTTTGAAGTGAAACTTCTTTAGAATCGTTGTAATTTCAAACCGGATGCAACGAAAAAAACCACGGGTGAGGGACACAAATACAAAAATGTGTAGGATTATATATATTCATCTCATTCTTTTGTCGATTTACTGAAATTTAACTTCTATCGTGGGTGAATCGCAGACACACCTTTTTTATTTCTGATTCTTATAAATTTAAATATCCAAAACGTATTTTTAGGAACATCTTAATATAATTTATATATTACGTATTTAGAGGTTAGGTAAATGACCTTTTTGAGTTTGCACTTACTTGAGTAATGACTTTATTACTTAGGAAAAAAATAAACTACCTATTAAATTATACAAAATACCTCTAATAATCTATATTGGTGGTAATTTTGTTGTGCACTCACTAAACTAATTTTAAGTTATCCCTGTCTTCTTTCAACTAAAGTAACAGAAGGAGACAGGACACTTTTAGTGCTGTCAAATTAGACCGTACACGTCATTTCTACAGACGTTTAATCTATCACTCGGAAAATGTTGATTAAAAACATCACGATTAGACATGTCCGCACCAATCTGACACGTCTAAACTGTTCCATCTCTTTTGTTTTTGTTTCATTTGAGAAAGATAGCATGCATCTAAAATTAGTTTAGTTTGTGAACAGCAGAATCACCACCATTGTAAGATAAGTTACCCAAATTGCTTTAGCCGAAAATTAAGCAAATCTTGTTGTTACTAGTGCGTTGCTATTTTATGGCCGGGATCTTTAGCAGCATAGATTACCAGTTACCCTAACCTCCAGCATGAAATACAACAATGTCAAGCACTGACGTTATGTCGGCAGGAAAAATTTGACGGTGGTACCAATTCTGATGAGTTGCTGCACTCTAGTAGTCTGGATTATAGTGCGAAATTATAAGCTTAAATCTATATCTTAATATATATAAATTACGTGTCACGTTGTTTGTCCGCGACGGACTCCTAAACTACTTAACCGATTTGAATCAAATTTGCATACCATGTGCAGTTTGATCCAATTTGAAAGATACCTATCTTTCAAAGCTTACATCTCAATTTATAATCAAAAAAATTAACATCCGAACGAAGCCTGAATAGGCAGCTATATATATATATATATATATATATATATAAAATAAATACGAGTTTGTTACAACACTTGTAATTCCAGATCTGCTATATAAGGCCGCCTTTGTGTGTCACTTAGTTTTTAAGTTTCTTTAATTATTAATTTTAAGTATTTTGTCGCACAATAAAGAGTTATTCTATTCTATTCTATATATACCGAATAAAGCCGCGTTTAAAGAAGTCGTCAATTTATGATTAGGCTGAAAATTGTTGGGGAGTTAGCTTAGAACCCGGAGAAGGACAAAAACATTATTTTAATTTGTCCCGTACAAACTGAACGGAAGGAACAAAGTTCGGCGGCGGGGCTAGTTTAAAATATACAAAAACATTTTATCATTAAATTTGCAGGAGCTGCGCATCCCTCCAAATATAGTGTAAATATATTTTCATTTATTTTTTAAAAAGTCAATTTAAAAAAAGCCGATCTCGTACTTAATTCTAATAGTCTATGAGAATTACTCAATGTTTTTGTAAACGTATCTCCAAAAGAAACTAATGAAATTCTTTTTTACAGGGACGTGAACGTTATAACAAACATATTAATTAATTAAATTTAATATTATGTAACATTTAAACAAATCTTTTGTGTCTATTACAAGAAACAAGATATAGTGAACATTAGTCACTCAGACGAGATGTTTCTTACAGCGCCTGTCTCATTTATCTCAACATCTTATTTAAACCCTTAAATAATCATGAATAATATAAGATATAAAAAAAGATCCAATATTTTACATTCATTTCCAATAAGTGTTGCTGGGTCATATTTATATTTAAACCCACAATTTAATTCAATGTCATATTTAACCAAAGAACGTCCAAGAAGTCCTGAAGACTCTGTTTTGATACAATGATCGCCATTAATATCATACATATTATGCCTGCGTTGTGAATATAACCAAAGACAATAATATACTGACTAATCTCTGGTATAACCTTAAAATTTCAGTATTATATTTCAGAAAACGTACACAAAACCTTGTTTTGTTTTTCAAAAAGTCTTGCACTTGTTCTGTGTCTACGTCGAATATTAAAAATTTACTACAAATAATTAAACCCATTATTATATTTAACCCATGAACGTACAAGCGACTGTAAGTTAAGAAGTATATGTAGGAAGACCGTATTTTTTTTTAATTTGTAAACTTAATAATATTTTAAATTAATCAGTAAAAATATTAACTGCCATGAGAACAAAGCCGCGGGTAACAGCTAGTCTGTAATATTATCATCGAATGTCAACAAAGAAGCTACGTTTTGATGTGGAGAAAGCGTAAAATTATATTTTTCTTGGCGTATGCAGATTAGGGGAGGGCTCAATAAGGGGTGTGGGATTAGTTCCGGTTTACTTTTTATAGGATTCGGATGATAAATGCTACTATTTGAGAGGTTAACGGTTGGTGCGTGTAACGTATCCAAATAGCCACTTTTCCACTACCTTTACTGATTTGAATACGTATTATGATAGTAATAACACAATGTACATTGAGAGGGTTGATATTTATATGCCCACTTGTTACCGTTTTCAAAAAGGAGGAGGTTCTCAAATCGAATGTCTGGTTTTGTTATACGTACATCCTTATCTTCACGCCAAGTCCCTTACGGGGTAGGAAGAGAGTGTCAAATGCCTCACGGTGATTGCAAACCAGTGTGGAGGAACCCAGGCAGGCTTCCTTCACATTCATAACACTTTTCATACAAACACGCCGGTTTCGGAGGCTCTTGACACCACCTTCGGATAGGATCCGAGCGATTTGGTCGTGAAATATTAACCTAGGTTTCCCCGGTTATCTAAAGAGCATGATCTTTTTCATTTTACCACCAACACTTTCTTATTGATTTATTTTTTCCTTTTTTTTATTTAGGTACTTAAAATTTATGCACAATAGTGTAAATATAATGGATTTACCGCTTCGTACTCTCTACCATTCAGCCTAACTAGTCCTAACGTCATTTGAATAATAATGTTTTTTCTCATGTTGCTGTTAGTCCGTTGAGTAGAATATACCTTCTGCCTCTGCCTGGCAATTCCTGAGAAGCGAGCACCAAGACCAATAATGGTCGAGTGCTGTGCAGCTACTTCTTACTTCCATAATGTATCTGGTCCCGTCCGGAGAGTAGAGTAGCCAGAAGACCTGCAAACAATAGGTCTAATTTCCGTCTTCAAGATAGTTACGACTCTGTAACATCTATGGTGCCTATAGGTTGTCTCTTACCATCAGGGGATGCATGTACTTGCTCGCTGTGTAATTACATAAAATAAACAAGTAGACAAAATAATGTTTTTTTACATATTTGGTACACCGTACAGATACTCCGTCAAACAAGTATAAATGAATTTTAATGATTATTTTTGTTAGATACCTAATTCATGATTCAGAGAGTGAGACCTGATATGAGGACATCAATCTCGACAATTATGTCGAGCAAACATAATGTGAGCTCGTTGGTCGAGTGGCTAGCGTACACGCCTAACTACACCGAACAAAAGCGAGGCTCGGGTTCGATTCCTGACGGGGGCAGGCATTTGTGTGATGAACATTTAGATGTCTGCATTTCCAGGTGTGGGTGCTTATTAAGTTTATTCTGGTATCTACTTAAGTATTTCTAGGTATGTATTAGTATCGTTGACTAACACCCATAAAACAAGCATATAATTTGCTTACTTTGGGGTTAGATTCGATTTGTGTAACTTGTCCAGAGATATTATTCTTATTCTTATTATTACCTACATATTTTTGTTAATTTAGATGACATAGTACTAATCAAAGAGTATATAATACGTATACGTATATACTACCTACGTAATAAGAGGTGGGACTTCCATAGATACATAGCAAACCCGAATTTGTATAAAGTTTTCTTGAAAAGCTATAACCCGTATAATTTTAAAGTAAGTCTAAAGGCGTTCAGATATAAGTGTCATATGATTTGGGCGAATAAAAAACATAGCAAACTTATTTTTTTATTTTTTGATATGAAAGTTGCGCCAAACTGGTACTAATTGAAATTTAAGTCTGTTCTTTTTACTATTTTTCTTATTAATTTGTCCTTTTCTGGGACCGGCTAAGACCTTTATGCCATGCGGCCCCTTTTTTCGTATTAAAAAATATTTTTCTCGGTATTTATTTTTAATTAACATCTAAAGTTTCAGTAATTAAAGTCATAAGTCGCTATAGAATTTCATGTCAGCGTCTTAAATAAGCGATGGCCTCAACAATCTAGATCATTTAATGAGTTTTGGTGGCAAAGTGGAAAGACACAATACACTAATTTCATCTTTATTAATTCACTTGTGCACTTTAGCTGAAATAATTGTCACCTAAGTTAATTAATTTGTCTGTATATTATACACGAATATTAAAATTACGAAAAAATACAACCATCTTCTTTTACTATGGCACCAAAACTCAAACCGTCTTATTAATAAACACGAAGTAAAATACTCAAAAGTTCCACCTAGCATTATAGTCTTTATAACAATGTGCTACAGACTATAATGTCAACTTAATTTGACTACTACCTACGTTAATCCATGTTTGTTAGTAAGACGGAAAGAGAATACCTATACCTAATCACTACATTTTAGCAAAGCTTTGGTGTTTTGTAGTGTAAAAAATAAAAAGACAGATTTTCTGATAGTACCTAAGACTTATATGTTGTAGATTAAATAAATAATAGCTAGAAAAGAAGGTTAGAAATAAAAAGTGTGTGTGTGTGTGTGTGTCAGCTACGACGCACGATTGGAGTTTACTCCTTACGAACGATAATTATGATATACGAGTATATCGAATTATTCGACTACGCAAATCATTTGAACAAGTCGACTGCGTTTTAAATTATTCGACTAATGTCCATGTCATATTACGTAACTCGACTGTGGCGGAGCCGATTGACGACCCGCTCGGGGCGACTCGGCTTTTGTTCGGGCGAGATCGTCAGTCCTGAAGGAGAATAAAATACTGAAGGACTGAAGCGGTACGACTTACATATGTTTGTCTCTTTCTACGTAACGCCTCAACTTTTCGTGTTACACTTGATTTTACTTCTCATAAAATTTCCGTACCGGGCCTTATAACTCAAATCGTTTCTTAAAGAGTAAACTCCAAAAATAGGTAGGTATATTTATGTAGCAGAAACTAAGTTACAAACTAAGACCATTTTTAATTATTTATACGGGATACTCACGATCTCTTTTTATTTTATTTGTCGATATTTCGGCCTAGTTGCATATGCATAAAAGAGATTAAAAGTTTAAATTTTGAAAATAGAACTCTTTACCAATAATATTGAGTATACATTTCATTCATTTGTCATTTGTTTTACGATTTGGCGGCAAATTGAAAATTGTCTGTGCACGTCAGAATGAATTTAAGCAGAGAAAATTTTCGTGCAATGATTTTTTATGACTTTCGATGTCATGTAAGTCAACAAGAAAGTTATGATAGACTTCGATTGGCTTTTCACGATGAAGCCCCATCTCGTGCCACAGTTTACAACCGGTTTAATGAACTCAAACGTGGTCGAACTAATCTCACCGATGATTTGCGTGAGAGACGGCCTTCTACAGCGACGACTGAAGACAATATCAGTGTTATGCGGCGTATGATAGAGACTGACAAAAGAGTGACCTATCAGCAGATTCGGACAAGTCTAGGCATAGGCCTGAGTCAAGTGCACAAAATCCTCCATGAACATTTAGCGGTCAGGAAGCTTTGTGCCCGCTGGATACCACATAATTTGATCGAGGCTCAAAAACTCCGCCGTGTTGATTGGTGCCGAGAAATGATCCAAAAATTTAACGGAGGTGACTCAAATGCTGTGTTCGACATACTAACGGGTGACGAAAGCTGGATTTACTGTTATGATCCGGAAACCAAAAGACAGTCTGCTCAGTGGGTGTTTCATTCCGAAGAGTTGCCAACTAAAGTGAAGAGAGGTCGAAGTGTTGGAAAAAAGATGGTGGCCTCGTTCTTCGGAAAGACAGGTCATTACGCGACAGTTGTCTTAGAGGATCAGAAAACGGTTAATGCAGAGTGTTACACTAACAACTGTTTGCCACTTGTCTTGGAAAAGTTCGAGAGAAACGACCTCGCAGCAGGATCCTCCTTCATCACGACAATGCCTCGTCGCACACCGCCAGGCAAACGATCGACTATTTGGCGACCTCAGACGTGGAATTACTGGGTCACCCGCCGTATAGCCCCGACCTCGCACCCTGCGATTTTTATTTATTCCCGAAAATAAAAGAAAAACTTCGAGGAAAACATTTTATGGACGCCGAAGAAGCAGTGGCTGCGTTTCAAAACGCCGTCGAAGAGACCCCTAAGGCCGAGTGGGCAAGGTGCTTTTCTCAATGGTTCTATCGAATGCAGCGATGTATTGATGTAAGTGGACGCTATTTTGAAAAGTTATAATAAAACTAATAACTTGCTAGAATGCTTAGTTTTTGATTTTCTAAGAACTTTCAGTTTGACCCTCGTATTCTGAGGCTGTGATGTGAGAAGCAAAAATTAATGGGTAGGTATGACGCGTAAGCGGATGGATCCATTCTGCTATTTTTTGTTGTTTTAGTTATTGTCAGGAGAAGACTCATATAAAAATAATATATTTATAAGTAGGAGAGGATAAAGTCTGACCGTCTAGTGTTTTATAAATATATCTAAATTCGCAATATCTTAGGTTTTGAAAAACCAATAAATAACAATAACTTGGTAACCAACTCCTGCGTTTTCATCTCCGCTGATAAAATCAATTATAGTTCTTTATTCAGGGATATATTATACCTATGTTTTGTTTGACTATACTTCTGTCAGCAAAATACTCAACTCATAAGATCGCAAGTAACTCCCTTGATGATAAACTCCTCACTCACATTATCGCAGAAAATACGCCAAACTCAACCTATTAACCCCTCATTTTTTGTAAACAGTCGACATAAAAAACGAAACCATGTTATTTCCTATCACAGATGCTAACGGTTTAGAAGTCAGACAAAAAACGATGAAAATCACGAAGCAGACGGGAGGACGGACGATTGCCGATCCCAAAAAATGATTTATAGATCTGCCGTCATCGCCAATGCGCTTTCTATACGTCACGGACGTGTCACTGCCTCGGGTGTGAGATCGGGGGAGAAAGAAAAATACATTTCTGTAATTTTATCTCCATATACATACGTCACATGACAAATAACTTTTAACAACTGCATTAACCTAATCTTGTATATCTATATCGATATCATAATATTAATACGTGAAGCAAATACTTTGGACCCCTTGTTACGAAAATTGCGAGGAGGATTATGCAATTTGGCACACCTCAAGTTTAATATTTTTCTATAATTATGCTTATAAAGTGCTGTTGCAGTTTTACCTACAAACTCAGCAACATAAATGACGTTAGAAATTGCCAATATCGAATAGTCGGCTATTACAGTCTTATTTGGTTAAAATGTATGAAAGTACCTACCAAATTAGCAAAATGAGAGTATCACTAAAGTTCCTGAGTCTGATTTGGGTTTTAAAGAATTAAAAATTGCCTCTGTGGTCTAGCGGTTCGGTATTGGAATTGACTTCATGACGGAAACGGAACGGGGTCGAGTAACTTAAAAAAAGTGTTTTTCAATTTCCTTATATAATATATTATATAATAGCTTTGCCCGGGATTGGATATGAGCCCAGTTGGCGATAAGCTTGCCACCTATCACATTGGGGAACTTAATATTATCTTCGGCTAGTCAAGGGTGCTCTGGTTATAGGTACTTTTGCCTATTTCTTCGAGGATACGAGTGAGAAGATACTTACTTACTTTTTTTAGGAAAAAAACATAATCTTCCTATCGATACTTATTGAAATATATATCTGTCGAAAATACTTATTAATACATGTATCTTTGAAAGTTGAACAAACATTTGTAGTAAATCGGTAGTAAATCGGACAATAATCGCTCATATTGTCAGTTACAAAACAATTTGTTTGGGAACTCGACGCGTGAGTAAAATAATAACAAATGATTCGCGCCCTAACACCGCCTGGCGTTGAAAGATCACGCCTATTCTTTTTCTCATGAAAAAATACATTAATGTACGAGCTCAAGAATCCAAAAACATACAACAAAAGTCCGTTGTGAAAACCTAAGCAATGAAGGCGAAAATGGTATCAAGTTTCTAATGTGGGTATTTGCGTCAGTAAGTAAATAAGTATCTTCACGCCCATATCCCCGAAAAGGTAGACAGAGGCACAACCAGAACACCCACGGCTAGCCGAAGACACTAACACCCATATTCTAAGTCATTTCCTCCAACGTTCCTCCACTCAACCTCAGTCGAGGACACCTTGAGCAATTCCTCAAAATGTCCTCGAAAATGAATGTGATAGATGGCAAGCCTATCGCCTATCGGGCATATATTCAATCCCGAGCAGCATTTTATTTTTTATTTTATTTGGAAAGAAAATTGGAAATACCAAATTTTCTTTTCGTTGCCCGATCCGGGAATCGAACCCGGGACCTCATGCAGTCAAGTCCAACACCTGGACCGCTAGACCACACAGGTGATCAATTTGCGTCAGTCAAATTTCACTAATCACAACGCCTTTAACTGTGGAACTAGTTATCAAAAGCGGTATTTCCAAATATGATTAGGTTTAATAGAAATAGAAAATATTTTTATTTTAGATACATCTTAATTCTAACTTGTGACGAGTCTACATAATGCTAAAAACTACCACCGGATCGGAACGTGGCCACACACGTAGAAGATCCGACAGGAAATTCAACAGGTTTGCCTTTTTCCCATATTCTATACAAATTAAATAGCATCATACGTACTAGATATCGTACTAGATAATCAAAGTCAGTTAAAAAGCGAAACCAAAAAAAATATGCGTGAGTGTGAGTAAATTGTTTATGTATGAGTTGAAAAAAGGGTTGTTGAAAAGGTCACCTACGTTATCGATATCGATAAATTAACAAACTATAAGTACGAGTAAATTAGCATGTTTTCTTTACCCTCATCTACTGATATAAACAATATCAAATTTTATGTTGTATGACTATTAAGACATTATATTCGTGAAATATTGGCTTTATGTATCACTACCACAGTGACTAATAGATGGCAGATTTGTACGCGAAGCCTGTCTTTTAGGGTCACCATCTTTGTCTTTGTCGGCCGAGACATGTTATTCATTATCATGTTCCGGTTAGAGCATAAGGTAGCTGTTAAAATGATATAAGTGTCATTATTATCCCGCCAAACAGATAGGAAAGTACAACTTTTTATATGGCTTGAGACAGCAATCAAGCATACGACTCTCCTTGTGGTTATGGACAACCGTATTTATTATTAGCTATTGACATTATACATCCTATAGGTGCATCGCTGTCCTGTGACAATGTTCAGCGTAATGTGCAAGTCTAGCTTCCCAAACTTTCCCACCAGAACGAATGTTTTCATAATCATATTTCAACTTTTTTAGTTACTACGGGTAATCTTCTCGTCAACATTATGGTTTTCAAATAAAAATAAATTAATAGGATCACGCAGTAAAAAGTTACGAGGTAATACACAGAAATAAAAACCTTCGATTTGAAATCCTCTTCTTTTTTAATTCGGTTAAAAATGACTAAATATGAGTGATCCAGGGACTAATTATTAGACATAAATAGAATATTCCAAAATTAATAGAACTCGTATGTAACGCACATAGGCGCTAAATAAATGAACTCACAGACGCGTCCAAAGCACTGGACGCAAGTAACGAAAACTCGTAAATATATGCGTTGGTGGCAGTGAATGCGTTAATGATTAAACTTAATAATATCGAGTATTCATAAAAATATTACGAATAGGCGCATCTCAGTCTTAAGTAGAAAAGTATTTTACGAAATGCAAGTTGGTTAAACAACCAATGTTGAAATCTCTTGCTAAAGAGTATTTATACTCTTTGGTTGACATTCATCGATATTTAGGACGTCACCGCGTTGTCAAGCCCTAGCGTAAACAAACAATTTATTATTTTACATAATATCTTTGCTTATTCCGTTTAAGGGTACAAAATACTCTTATAAATAAAACAATGCAAATAAATATATTGTAAAAATCCTTTTCTGAGCAGGTTAATAGCAAAAGAAACTAAAAAAACACAGTTCTAAATATTCTTATGTCAAAGTTGTATTTACTGAAATGTGTATTTATTAGCATTGTAAATTTTGTAACATCACAAGCGCTTACTGAACACGGCATCGTAATTGCCTTTATATTTTCTTCTATTTAAATAGTAAGATTATGAAATTAATTCACAAAATTCACTGCGACGCACTATGACAGGAATACTATGAACTCTTACTCGCGTAAATATTGGCACATAGGTATCTGACTCTCTCTCTCTGTTCCTCTAAGGCAATTTGTACCTGATAAGGACTTCTCTCTCCCACGCTTTGTTGATCTTGTACATCCTATATCTATGGGTCGAACGGTCCGCCGCGCCGTCGTACTTCACTTCTTGAAGTCCCGGGTTCGATTCCCGGCTTGAGCAACAAAAAAATAGAAAATGTGTATTTTCAGTATTCTAATAAAAATAACGTTGCCTGGAATTATATATTTTTATTTATTATATATGTGCCCGGTTGGCAATAGGCTTACCACCTAACACATTGTGGGACTTAGTGTCTGCGGCTATTCGTGGGTACCCTGGTTGTGCCTCTGCCTACTTCTTTGAAGATACTTTTCTTTATATCATACATTATACATTATTATTTATAAGTGATTGGTATGAGGAGCAAATAATCCCAAGCAATCTTATCCGATAAATATTCAGCAATGATATGGTAACCTTTTACAATTTCACTTCAATACATTTTTTAAATTCATTTAATAGAACGTCTTTCATATAATCTAGAAGTTTATTGTAAAAACGTATACATTGGCCAGTGAAAGAAAAGCTTACTCTATGGAGGCGAGACACATGCACAATCTGTGTATTCTACAACCAAATATAATTAATAGCCTAAAGAGACATCAATACTCTTTTAATCAGTCATTATGTGGGCATTTTCCGCATAAAATTGGAATTTAATGATATAAATATTATATTAACTCGGTTCTAAGTGTGGTCGTAAGTTAGTCTATCTATATATACCATAGAATTGGAATTACATCCTATTATTTATGCCCAATTGTTTTACGGATATCTATACATTTACAGCTGTTAACCCATTGACCTCTAAGTAAATTATTATTTCTATGTGTTAACCAGATTGGTAGATTAACAAATTATGTCAAACGGTTATTTCCTCTACATTAGATGAAAAAAATACTTTTCAATGAAAATACTGAGTGCTTAAACATAATATTACAAAAACTTGATGACACAAAATTTATTAAACTGTATGCTATACACAAAGGTGAAAAATGTCATTACATTTTATAAATTAATAAAATTTGAAAAAGTCGAAAGGCGTAAGAGTCACCGTAAAACTAATATTATAGTCTTACACCATGCGGCCATGCTCCTGGGCGACTAGTTGAGGAAGTGACGTATAGAAAGAAACTCGGATGGAAGTGTAGAAGTGCTCTTTAACGATCTTGATTTGCTCACAATAGTGCAACATTTCAAAGAGCTGTCAGAACGTTACATTGATAACACTGCTGCCCACACAAATCTTCGTTAGCATCCGTGTTTGACTACACATCGGCTGCGAACGCTTTCCACAAATTATAGAAGACCCCGACATGTTCTATCAAACCCCGCCGCCGATCCGATCACGACGGCCAACGCGAGCCTCCCACTCAATCTCAACACATACTCTAATAACACCACATTTCACTGTCGCCACCGGTCCTGATGACGAAGTGCTCTTTACCCGACCAGCAATAATTAATCCACCCAGTAACCAGAACGCAGCACTATGTCGAGGTTGGTCACCCGAGAGACAGATCTTGCTGCTGATATTGTAGGAAGTATCCAAATTATTAAACTCTCTAGGGCTGAACACTCTGCTCAGAAAGTCTGAGGAGGTTTTAAAAACCGCAAGGACAGCAGCGTATTACCAATTATTTTTCTCTGTTAAGCCTTTTACAACTACTTAAATAAAGATTTTCGAGTGTTTGAGAAACTTGACTCTAAGGAATTGGTACCTATGTATATCTAATAATAAAAACATTGCACATTTTTTGGGATCTAAAAATTTATTTTCGTTTAGCTGCAATATTTCTAAACGTCCTATTAATGGTAATTAGAACTAATATCCGTTGAAATTGATATTCTACTGATTTATTAAAAAAAAACCAAACCTCGTGTTCTGATCAAAAATGCAGTAAGTAAACAGAGTACTCTCTAACTTTTGAAAACCACACAAACGAAGACACCTTTTGTTGGTTTTGTTAGCTAAAAATATGATTTAAAAACCAGAAATCCAAATACTGCGTTTTATATTATAATATTATCGTGATATAAAATATCACGTTATAAGAGGCAGCATGGCATTTGGTTTTAGTCAGTCTCATATGAATTAATAAAAAAAACCATTTGTCAATGTCAAAAAAAAATAAAGCTTAGAAAATTGCTATAAATTTTAGATTTCATTAAATAGGTATCTCATAAAAATTTTGATTTGATTTAAATACTGAATTGAAAACGACTAGAATTTCTAGGAGCTATAACACCTACATTTATCCTACATTTAATTTTGAAGTAGGTACCTGACGTCGATTACTTTTTAGAAGGTAAACAGGAAATCAAATTTCATTGTTTATTCAAAGCTCTTTTGAAAATATTATTTTACTTTTGAAATAATTTTGTTATATTTATAGGTGTACGTCATAGTACTTTTAATTTAGGCATAACTTGTTTAAACTTGCAAAATAAATAATTTAACTATGACGTTAATTTTGCTTTTTTCTTTGTAAAAAAAATTCTTTGTAGTGCTTCATATATCTTAAAGCACTGATTCACATACTGAGCCACAACCTCACCTAATCATAAACATGTTTGTGTAGGATGAAGTGGACCGCTCATATAGCAGGTGGTCCGAAACGAGTGAATCATGCCGCAGTTCTTGTGGGCCATAAGATATACTCCTTAGGAGGATATTGGTCAAGCGAAGACTATGATGATTGGTCGCAGATTCCAGTGCATGTCCTAGATACTTCGACTTATAGGTGGAAAGCAGTTTATTATAATACACATGGTGATGTACCTTTTCAAAAATATGGCCACACTGCTGTTGCATATAAAGGCAAGGTAATTATAAAGTTTTATGTACTAGATGTTGTGCACAGCTACAACATACTTCCACATTTTAAACAGCGGTCTTTAGACTATAGTGTTAACGTAGTGATTATATTGTATTTGATAGTGTTGTTTTAAAACTGCAATATGTCCTAAGATATTCATTAAAATCGAGTGACGTGAAATGCAATTTTGTTTTAAATTAAGTACTTGTGATGAATGACATATTTTTTGGGATAAGAATTAACATTGTGTTTATAAAATAACCTTCGCAAATAATCCATTATTT
The DNA here is from genome assembly GCA_002245475.1 of Calephelis virginiensis. NCBI lineage: Eukaryota > Metazoa > Arthropoda > Insecta > Lepidoptera > Riodinidae > Calephelis > Calephelis virginiensis. The sequence continues at coordinate 31,773 of NJDC01000698.1, read as the reverse complement.
TGCAACAAATTTGGTTAGCATAAAAAAGGTTATAGTGAGCTAACCTTAAAAGATAGAAATGTGATGTCAGGAATTTTTTAGGACTTTTAAAGGGGAACAATTCTTTCATACATGATTTTTACGAAACTTTCATTGTTAACGCAGCGCACACTCTCAATAGGAAAAAATCCCCCGATTTTAAAACATTTATCATTGGTGCTCCGCTCCTATTGATCTTAGCGTGATGATGTATAGCCTATAGCCTCCTTAAATAAATGGACTTTCTAACATAGGATTTTAAACTTAAATCGTCGCAAATTAATAACATTTTTAATTATTTATACGGGATACTCACAATCTCTTTTCATTCTGATGTGTCAATTAAAGCTCGCAATGATGGTACTCTTAGTCACACGGTGTATAGAAAGTCAACCCATACTGACAGATACCTACACGGAACATCACATCACCACCCAAAACACTTGACGTCAGTAGTCACAGCATTGACGAAGCGGGCCTACGATATTTGTGACCAAGACCACCTGGAAGAGGAGCTGAGACATGTTGCTGGGGTGTTATGCCGAAACGGTCATGTGCCGAGATGGAAAATACAGCAGCACAAACCTAGAAGTCGTAGCACCGTCGAGCGATGCACAGCATTTTTGCCATACCTATGTGGCATAACGGATAAAATTGGCAGACTCCTGGCACGTAAATACAATATAAAAACTGTATTTTCGGCCCAAAAGAAAATTGCAGCCTATCTTCGCTCGCCTAAGGATAGCATACCATATCAGTGCCCAGGTGTCTATAAGGTTAATTGCAGCTGTGGTAGTTCGTACGTAGGACAAACTAAGCGAACTATTTCAACACGTATTAAAGAGCATATCAGCGCAATCAAGAAAAATGACCCTCAGAAGTCTGCTATTGCTGAACATCTTTTAGATTCGTCCGCCAACCATTGGATAGAACTACATAATCCACAAATAGTTTCTACAGAATCCCACTACATTCCTCGCCTAGTACTTGAAGCTATTGAAATTCGAAATACACCAAATAATTTCAATAGGGAAGACGGTTTTAAGTTGGCCCAGGCGTGGGATCCAATTGTTGGTCGGTGCCGGGCTATAATTACAAAAAGTGCCGTAAAGTGTAGGGACATGGTTAGTGTTGTGTGTCGCGATATAGTGCCCAGAAATGATAGTGACAAGGACTTTCAAAAAAGAAGAATTAGACGGAGGGTTGACAGGCTCATCTGTCAGTAGATCCTCCTGTCAAAAGTTACAACTTACAGCTCGCCGCCGCAGTCCCGTCGTGACCACGGCCTATGCAACTAGGCCGAAATATCGACAAATAAAATAAAAAGAGATCGTGAGTATCCCGTATAAATAATTAAAAAGGACTTTCTAACACTTAAAATTCAATCAAACAAACAAACAAACTCTTCAGCTTTTTAATATTAGTATAGATAGTATAGATTTTGGTTCCGAGCTCTTACAAAAAAATATAAACGAACTGCATTCATACTATTTTAGTCATAAAAGGCGAGTTTCGTTTCATTTTATTAAGAGAAAAATCTGGAAAATTATTTTTTCTCTACTAAACAAATTTAGCGGTGACATGGTTTTGCACGTTTCCATGTTTATATTCTTTTATAATAAGGTCGATAAGTATACTTTTCTTTAAATTATCGCTATAAAAAGTAGCCTATGTTCTTTCGTTACTCATTAAGTGTCTAAATACAAAGTTTCACTGTTATATTTTCCAAAATAACGATTTTCCATACAAACATTCATCACCTGTTTTTACCCCAATTTTCGCTATAAAAAGTACCAAGTAATCTTCAAAAATGATGATTTTCCATACAAACATTCATCACCTCTTTTTACCCAGTCTCCCTCATTTTTTAGTGATAAAAAGTAGCCTATGTTCTTTTGTTTATCATTTAGTGTCTAAATACAAAGTTTCTCTGTTACAGCTTTAAAAATGACGAATTTACATATGAACAGTCATCCCCTTTTTTTACCCATTCTCCCCCATTTTTGCAATAAAAAGTAGCCTACGTTCTTTCGTTTATCATAAAGCGTCTAAATATAAAGTGTCTAAATACAAAGTTCCACTGTTACAGCTTTAAAAATGACAAATTTCCATATGACCATTCATCCCCTCTTTTTACGCTTTTTCCCTTATTTTTTTGCAATAAAAAGTAGCCTATGTTGTTCCTCAGGGTCTATTCTATCTCTGTACCGAATGTCATCAAAATCGGTTTCTTTGGTTTAGACGTGAAAGCGTAACTAACAGACAGACCGACAGACAACTTACTTTACATTACTTTCGCATATATAATATTAGTAGGGATTTAAAATTTGTGCCCACATGGAATTTAATAAAAATGTTAAGTTAATTTATATTTTTTAAAAGTAAAAGTAGCCTAACTATTACAACCACCTGCGATTAATATCAATCCAGCCCTTTGTTAGCTGCTATAGAGAGATTACCTGGGACAGATAGACATACAAAAATTGTAAAATATGTTATTTTTGATATGTACAATATATAAGTATATATGCATGTAGTAAAAAGTGAAAATATTTAATTTATATATTATATAATATAATTTATTTAAATAAGTGGTAATAGTTAATGTTACAAACAGACACTCTAATTTCATTTATAGATTATGATGAGTAATTCTACTCAAGTAGGTAAGTAATATGTTTAATTGTATTCTAATTCAAAATAATTGTAAGGTGAGAATAACTGTCTTGTCTTGAATTAATGTCAAACTGTAACCTTTTAACGTATCTGTAAACAAATTTATTTAATATTTACGCATAAAAAAGATTGTTATTTAGTCTTCATACCAAAATCATTCCCCATTGCTCCATTTTGACATGAAAGAAGAACAAATATCCAAAAGAGAAAGAGTGTTCTCAGTTTTCATTTTAGTTATGATATTCATCAGCAACACTGCAATATTAATCATTTCTTTTTTTATCAATTGACGCCTTGTAATATTAGTAGTCATAAAATTTAAAAAAATCTGATAATTTGTTCGGGGGACAAATTATTTAGCTAAGAAACATCTTGATCATGTTAGCTTTCAAATAAATCCACATTAATTTTGTACCTTTAATTTAGGAGTTATGATGCTACAGACAGGTGCGCACACATGCATGCACAAACACACACACACAAATTTTGTGTAATATGTATTTTTGGTATAATAAATTCCTAAAACAAAATATAAATTAAGACTAGGCTCCTGTTTTTTGGAAATGAGCAGGTATTTCTAAAAGCTTTTATTTCTACACTTATTTGATTTAGCTAGGTTGTGAAATGGATATTTTTTGCAAAACATATTGCTAAAGAATTAGTATTGGTAACAAATGCAAAATCGCATCTGAAGATGCAAAAACTGCGTATTTATAAAGCAGGTATATAGTATTACTTTGATGTAATTTCTTTAATTGTTGATTCCAGATTTATGTGTGGGGTGGTCGAAACAATGCTGTAGCAAGTGATACTCTTTCCTGTTTTGACACTAAAACCCTAAAGTGGTGTTCCCCAAAAGTAACAGGAGAAGCACCGAGTGCAAAAGATGGCCATTCTGCATGTCTGATTGGAAACAAAATGTACATTTTTGGTGGATTTGAATATATTTCTGAGCAGTACTCTCAAGATCTACATTGTATAAATCTAGATACATTTGAATGGCGATACATACATACAAAAGGCACTCCACCTTGCCATAGAGATTTCCAGACATCTGTTAGCTATGGTGACCGAATATATATTTTTGGTGGGAGAGGTGATCGAAATAGTCCCTATAGCACCAGTGAGGAAGTGTACTGCCCACAGGTGTACTATATAGATGTTAACACTGAAACGTGGGTGAATGCTCATGCAGGAGGAACTTGGCCTGCTGGACGACGAAGTCATTCAGCATGTAAGTAGAATAACTGTAAAAAAGTTGTGAATAAAAACTATTAAACTAACTTCAGCTGACTGCTACGTTTGTCAAATCGATTTACCATTGATATTTAAATGATACCATCTTAAATTACTCCTTAACAAATCTTACTCTCTTAATCCCCGTTATCTCAATTCTCGTGTTGTTCGGGCTCCTTTGCAGAGTAGACCAGCCTTCCTGTGCCAGGCATCTCGTAAAAGGCGAGCACAGGCTTACGGTCACTAACACTGTGACATCTGACTAGGTGGTAAAGTCTCGCAGCGACTCGCCCAGATTGGTACCACCGACTTATCTATTCCTGCCGCCGTAATGTCAGCGCTTGCCGTTAACGTGTTCCGGTTCGGAGGATAAGGTAACTGATAAACTTACTTTTGCTCGAGGCCTAACCTCCCAGCCTAAGGTTGGCAACAAACCTTTACCACCTATGGTGTCTCTAGGCGGCGTGAATTTCTTACCATCAGGAAATCCGTTTGCTTGTTTGCCTTCCAATACCAGAAAAAAATATATTGTAAAGGTTATCTTAATATATATATAAATTACGTGTCACATTGTTTGTCCACGATGGACTCCTAAACTATGTAACCGATTTGAATCAAATTTGCACACCGTGTACAGTTTGATCCAACTTGAAAGATAGGATAGCTTACATCTCAATTTATAATCAAAAAAATTAACATCCGAGCGAAGCCGGAATAGGCAGCTAGTATACATATATGTTTTAGGTTACACACTCTAGTGCAGAGGTTCCCAAACTTATTTCATGTAACGCCCACTTTGAAAATCAGTTGTTTTGTAGCGCCCCCCCCCCCTCGTTTTTTTCTTGTCAATAACCTCAATAACATATTTGTTGCGCCTAGTTTAAAAAAAAAAACATTTTTTTCAAGTTTTATACCGCCCCCCTCTAGGCTTCCAGCGCCCACAAGGGGGCGTTATCGCCCACTTTGGGAAAGGCTGCTCTAGTGCATCTGATTTTTATTAAATTTTAATTAATTACACTATTAATTTTATTTTATTAATTTGAAATTAATCAATTAATTTAAATAATGAAACATCTACATCAGGTTTCAATTTAGTCATTCACCTTTTCTTAACGTTTATTATCATCACAATATGTATTATGAATACCTGAGGGAAATAATATTTAGTTCGAGTTAAAAGTCTAAATTATTTGTGATACCGTGCTATTTAGAGGTTCAGTGGAATGATTAGAGAACTTACCGAGGATTACGAGTTAATAACGTTAATATAAAGAAAACCCAATCGGCCCGACTGATTTTCTTTTACTGGATCTTCTCAGTGTGTGTAGCCATGGTCTGATTTATTAGTAGATTTTAATTTTATTTTAATATCACTAGTACATTTTGTATGGCCTATGTGAAATAAACGATTTTCTTTCTTGCTTTTTTTTAAAAACAGAATCCAGATTGTAGTAATAAATATGTGTGAAAGTCTATGATTGGTTTAATAATCAAAATGATGGAATTTCATCATGTGTTTGTGACTGAAACTATATACCGATAACTTTATTTATTTCAGGGATACACAATGACTATATGTACATATTTGGAGGGTTGAATGAGACAATCAAAACCCATTTCAATGACGTGTATAGGTATTCTTTGAAAGGCAACTACTGGGAAGTTGTTCATGTCCTCGGTACACGTCCAAGTAAACGACGAAGACAAGCTTGTATATTATATGAAGATAAGGTTTATTTGTTTGGGGGAACGAGGTAAATACTGTTTTTTAAGATATAAAACTACATATTATTTTACACTAGCAGGCCCAGCGAGTTACGTATACTTGGCACTCAATACTCTATTCTTTATCTAGAAGATATGTGTGTATATGTAAGATGACCTAAAAGTTCAGATATTTTCAAATTATTTTTAATTCTATACTGAGTGCTCCTATAATTTCTAAACTACACAACATATGATTAAATAAAAAACGGATTAATTTTTAAATGCACCTACTACAAAACAAAAGATAAAAAACTCTTTTTAACTTTGATTAAATGATTTTTAATTGAATGAAATCGGACTACACGTCGCTGAGTTAATACTTAATTTACATTTTGATTTTTATCCATTTCCCATGGAAACTCCTTTAGTCAGCAGGGTAAAAAGTATATTTGATATTTTCCGTAAAAAGTAGCTTTTAACCTTCCTCGAAACAAAAAATACCTACCAGCCAAATTTCGTTACGATCGCTTCAATAAATTCGGCGTGAATCGCGGTTGGGATAGACAGACTAACAAAAAATTTAAAAAATGCTAGAACTACACTCTTCTGTATTCAAATTAGCAAGTGGATTTCCTGATGAAGAAATTTTGGTTTAGACACGTAGTTACTATTTTTTTCTAAAGTGGATGCAGACAAATAAGCTCTTTGGCGGTTATGGCGGGCGAAAACGAAAAAACGGATTTCGTTGGAAGTGCGTAGAATGATTTAACGCGGTTGTGACCAGTTTGCTCAAGGTCACTGGCAAAAATGGACACCGAAGTAATAGCAACAATCTAGCTTTTATGGAGTAGAAAGAAAAACATAAAAAGATATTCTGCTCCGCGCGGTTGTGCTGTGCCCCGTTTGTTATGCACCGCCTCTCCGCACGGACTACAGCGCGGTGAGAGCACTGTCACGCTGTGTTAGGTAACTACGGATTTATAAGAGGTGTCAATCGTTTTTGCCTAATATCTGAAGGTAGAAGCAACTTCAACGCAAAAGTTCCCATAGTTGCTTTCGTCCTTATAAAAATGAGTCAGCTAACTGCAGCTATCAACGACCTATCGAAAATCTGCAGAGGTATCATCGATTCATTTCAGTAATTCCATGCCTCCCTTCTTCAGAAAGATCTTAGTTATTTTGTAATCAAACCACTCGGGCAACGCATAACCATGTGAGGTTGGAATACAAAAAATATTTAAAGTCTTTGTAAAGTAAGAAATGGAATGATTGAAGTTACACTTCTTTTGGCGCTATTGAAAATAATATGAGAGTGAATTCTTCCAATGCGTGCGCACACCGACAGATAAAAGCAACAATCTAAAGTTAGTTGCACAGATAAAATCAACAGTCTGAAGTTAGTTGCTAATCAGATTAAAGCAACATACTGAAGTTAGTTGCTAAAGTTTATTATAACTTTTGTAAAAAGTTCTACCAACATAGTTTTTTATTATTTTTGGATTTTTACGCTAACTTCTAACAAATGTACATAAGTATATACACTATTTTCTTTAATGGATCGGTAATACCTGCAAATTTTCTTTATTGAAGGACCTGAAGCATATCGTTTTATTTTTTATTTCAGCCCCTGCGTACACATAACTTACAAGCCAAATATAGCAGAGGAAAGGCTGAAAGATAACAGCGACCTCCACATACTTGATCTCGAGCCAACTTTGAAGACGCTCTGTATGCTATCTGTTATAGAACACAAGCTAGACCGGTCTTTCCTTCCGAGAAGTATATTGTAAGTTTGAAATGTATTTAAGTAGTTGCAGCAATTAGCGACTCATCGAAAAACTTTTTCATTCATTCACCATTCATTCATTCATTTACCATCACCACCAACTCATTTCACTCCTTTTCATTTATTCCTATTTTAGAAAAGTTTAAAATATTTATTATAAACAAATCACGCGCTTTTTTTATGAGCGGGGAGGACACAAGCACATGGTTGTCCTGATGTTAAGAAACAACCGATGCTTAAAGACACTATACAGGGTAAGTTTGAAAGGACTAGCCAATTTGCTAGCCAAAAATTTGCATGAAAGCTTGGGTTGTCATGTTTGTGTACGATAGCGCAATAAGTGATTATTGTATTCTACCACATAAATAATAGTGCTTTCATACTGATAATTAAAGCAATTCGTGCAAAATTATTCCCTAACCAATCCAAAATATCAAAAATGCACAACGTTAATATTCATGTTTTCACTTCTGCCGTCACTCCCGAAGTGCAACCCTTCGTTTTTTTCTTGAACCACGTAATCGACTCGATGGATTTCGATGAAATTTATAGTTAATAAGGTTATAATATATAGCATTTGGTTTCAGGATGGACATACGAGCAATGACGTTACCTAATAAAATAACACCAGTTCCAGGCGCAAAAAGTTAAATGATCCAAATTATCACAAATTTTAAATATAACGTGACGTTCGCTTATTTTACTGTTACTTGTATTTGATTATAAATCTTTGATTATAAAGTTACGGACATTGTTGTAGTAGTCGTTTAAAACAATTTACCTACAATAAATATTTATAATTTTAATAATATTGGTTATTCAATAATAGCTCGGTAATGTTATATACAGTATTTTATTTTTATACAAGCCAATGAAAACTCGTTTGTACCTACGCGTCTCAAGTTCGGTAGACACTCAGTATGCAATTATTCGCGGTTGCGCCACAGTGAAGAACGGTCGATGTGATAGCGTTTGTTTTATTTTGTAATTGTAACCAACAGATAAGCGTGCGATTTGCGAATGTTGTTTTGGCTTAATAAGTCCAAGTATTTACTTAACATGGTAAATGACAGTTACTATAGGTAATGACAGCTATATGCTAATTTTGAGCTTCGATTGAGTAGTAAGCGGTTCTTGAAAAATTTGGTTTTTAAAAAACATTACATCCGTTTTTACTGAACTCCTATCCCTATCCATTAAACGATTTTTATTTATTTAAAAAAAATCGTATTTACGAGCATAATTACAAAAGAAAAGAAATAGGCAGATGTAATTACTAGTTACAATACTCAAGGCGCATAGCCGTAGCCCTATTACTTATTGAGGCACCGCGTGGCTGTAGATATATAATTTAAAAAAATTTAAACAGGGCCGAGTAACAGTACTGTATATTACATTACCTTGATTATAGCAGGAATGCTCTCTTTATATAACCATCAGAAATTTCACTAATTTAACAGACGATATATTCATAATTGAACGGAATCAAAGTCCTGTAATTTACGGTGCCTGTTAGGTGTGTATAAAATTCCGGTAGAAGAATGAGAGGTCATACAATCGTTAAAATATGTTTTTAGTTACTATATGTGTAAAAAGTTTATAAATGTTTTATTTTTATAATTGCAATGGTGAATCTTGTGTTTAAAATTTTGTTTTGAGATGACTTTAAACTGTTAAAATTTGCGATGTTCTTAGGTTTCTTTTTAATGCTATGAATAGGTGGTGATAAAAAGCTATGAAACAGGCTATCTTACAAATCGAAAATGACAATAGTGAGCAAGTTATAGCAACAAGAATAGATAATACGCTAGAATCAATATGGGCAAAATGAAGCCACAGCAACGATGTTACTTTTACTTCGTGCTAATGGGTCATCAAGATTAATTTTATATAGACAAAACAGCTTAAGAAACTTGCTAATGAGTGTTGCATGCATAATACTTAATACAGCACATACATACAATATGATAATCAGTTTATAAATAATACAGCTTTACTTACATGTAACTAGAATTAAACATTTTAAAACAATCATATTACATAATGCATTGCTATAAACCAGAGGTTCCCAAACTTATTTCATGTAACGCCCACTTTGAAAATCAGTTGTTTTGTAGCGCCCCCCCCCCTCGTTTTTTTCTTGTCAATAACCTCAATAACATATTTGTTGCGCCTAGTTTAAAAAAAAAACATTTTTTTCAAGATTTATACCGCCCCCCTCTAGGCTTCCAGCGCCCACAAGGGGGCGTTATCGCCCACTTTGGGAAAGGCTGCTATAAACCGTATTAATAAAATTAGGCTTTAGTAATACCAAACAAAGTATTTTTGTGACACTGCAAAACGTCAGCACATAATTGATTATAATATAATGAATGCCTTCAGTGTTGGCTTCAATTGTAATTTTGGAAGTGCATCGTCTAACTCCTCATTACAGAAGTCTATGGTTCAATTAGTAAACCTGAATTCTTTATAGGACCTCGAAACTAAAATGGGGTAAATAACAAACTAGGTATAGTGATTGTGATTTCTTGTAGTTGTAAATGTATAAAATTATTGTTATGTAAATAAATTAGGAGTTATATGGCTGATATTGAAAAAGTCGAAATCTCCCACAGGGGGATACTTTTAGTTTATTTCAGAGTGGTTTAGATTTTGGTTATCATTGGTAATAATAAATATTCCTCAATATATTTAAATCAAAATATCTGTAGACAGTTTGAAAAGTTACTAACAGTGTTGCCAGAGATCCGGCCAAAATAAAGCGAAAATTTAAAATCATGGTTAATGCTAAAATATTTTTCTGTAGTTTTGGCATGGGCGTTAGCATTTGCCACCAATCAAGTTTAATTTTGCATCTAATCACAGAATGTAACAAAATCAGTCAATGTCATGTTCTTGGGTAAAGTGATGGTCTCCTCACTCAAACTCTTGGCGAATGAGAAAACAAGTGATTTTTTTTCAAAAACACTTCACTTGTACACTTTTAAACGCCAAAATTAATTAATTTTACTCAATATGTACACGTAATTCAATACTTAAAAAAACTGCAATTATATTTTCCTTCGATAATGTCAAAAACTCCATTATAATAATTTAAGTCTGGTTTAACATAAAAAAAAATCGTTAGTTATAATTACTAAATTTAAAACAACTTAGAGTAAACTTAAAAATTTATAGTACTCGGCCTTGTTACACAAATATCCGGGCACATTACTCGTGTGTCTGGGTAATAGGTTTGACAATCTTAACCAGAGAGCGTTAGTTCAAAATGTATGTGAAATATCTAAAATTCATGTCACTCTATGATCAATTAATTAAATCTAAAATTTAAAAACCCCCGACCCAAGAACTCAATTTCCCTTCAAAAAGTAAAAAATATCCGAATATATTTGCGGACATTCGGTTAATCTCACATTCACAAAAAACTTTTAAACGGCTCAACCGATTTTAATCAAACATGTCTAAGAATACTCACACATAAGTTACCTTTAATACAATAAAAACTAAATTGAAATCACTGCATCCGTTCGGGAGTTATGATGCCACAGACAGACAGACATTTCAAACTTATGACACCCCTCTTTTTGCGTCGGGGGTTAAAAATACCCTGGTTTATCCATAGCGTCTAAATTATAAACTTTATTTTTTTTCACCCCAAACGTACTGAGCCTTTCTTATTTTATTCGAAAACACTAGGTACAAAACAAACATAATAAGTACTTCGCTTGTATGAAAATTGAGATTTATTAGAAAAGGTAGTGTATCGATTTTTGTGTCACGTAATTGTTATTTATTTTTGTACCTATTAAACAAGATGCTGTGAATGTTAGAAATAAGATAAAAATAAACCAATGAGACATAATTATTTTATTAATTCATTGAAATAGTTACTTTAAAAAGCAACCCATCAAAAGTCTACCAGCATATGGTTGTTATATTAAACTGGCTTAGGTTTTAGCTTATCCTGCTTCGTCTTCCTTCTCCAATTATTTGATTGAGTTGATTATTTGGAAATAAATAGTCTAGATTGGAACTCTGTTGTTTAACCAAGAATAAGTAATTAAATTTTATCGAAATCGGTACAGCCGTCTAACCGTAGCCACGTAATAGACAGACGAGCAAACTTTCGGATTTATAATGTTACCGTGTAACCGCTACTTCGTTAGCGTGGTTACGATTCTCATAAAAAATTATCCCCTATTTTTTTACTTCTAACCCTTTAGGGGTTGATATTTGATGTACTGTAATAGCCTATGTTTGACCTCGGTTCTTCATTTACCTATATGCCAATAAAATGTCATTAAAATCGGTTAATAACCGTAAAATAACTAGGTATCCATGGGCGCCGGCAGCAGGGTAAAAGGACGTGAAACTGCATCCCCCTGTCTGGAAAGAAAGTGGATAGAAAAAAATACCTTACTGAACTTGCGGGAGAGTAATGCTTTTCGAGAGTATGTATGTATGTATGTTAGTGTTCTTATGTAAATATGTATGTTGCTATACATGTTTATTTCGATGTTTTTTATTGATTAATAGTATGTACAGATGGAGATGCACCTCTCTGAAAATAATCATGTATCTGTTCAACAGGTCGAAATTACATTTTAACAGGTTGGTGAAATAAATCTCTTAATATCAAAAAGTTCGTCCTTTGTTCATAAACTGAGACAAACACATGCATGTACAAAAATATACATTATATAAATACGTATCTTTACGCCAAGTCCATTGGGGAAGGCGGCAGAGTATCGGGTGCCAAGTATTGCGATTTCTGCATGCCTGCCTAGTTTCCTCCACAGAACAATTAATATGTACTATTACGCTTTTCATACAAACAAGTCGACTTCGGATATCACCTTAACATCACCTTCCTACAGTACCCAAGTGATGTCAGTCTAATTCTCTTAGATCTCGTCTCAAGTAGGTAGGTACTTGGGCGGTAATAGGTATACTCACCCCAATTAAAATAATATAGACGGTGTTTTTTTACTGGCTGGCGAGACTGATCATGATTTACAGAAGCAATGATATATTGCTATAAGTACGTAGTGCATATTACTTAATAATTTAAGGCTTTTAGTATTTACAGTGAATTACTATACTTAGGTATAATATCGCCTCAGGTTCGGGCAACAAAAAATTAGAAAATGTGTATTTTTATCTAATAAAAATAAGTTACCCGGGATTGGACATGTGTCCAATTGGCGATAGGCTTGCCTCAGATCACACTGTGGGACTTCGTGTCTTCGGCTAGTCGTGGGTGCCCTGATTGTGCTATTGATCTGCCTACCTCTTCGGAGATATAAGCGTGGAGATACTTTTTTATAATGATATACTACAGAATACTATTTCTAAAGAAAAATCCTATCAATTTTACACAACTCTCAAATTAAGTACAAGGAACATACGTAGTTTGATACGTAGTATTTCGGTTGCTCAAGTTTGAAAAATTACATTATATACTTAGACGCTGACATATTTAGTGATGATAAAATCTACACGCTGACAATAAACACCAAAGATGTGATTTGTTTAACGCAAGAGCTTAGCGACCTAGCAGCTCCCCGGATGGTAAGAGATGACCATGACCTATAGAAACCATAGATACTATAAACGCATCGTTATCTGTAGCCGGGATGTTAAGTCTATTGTGCAACTCCACTGGCCCTCTGGCCCGGAACATGACAGTTATTATGGTGGCAGGAATAGTTAAGGCGATGTACATACCCGGGTAAACTGCTGCACAGAGCACTCTACCCTACCACCAGTGGTCAAGTTGATAATGAGCTGCCTGGCAGAAGAAGGTGGTCGATTCTCAGCAGCCATGGACCAACACAACCGGCATTCCGATGTTCCATACGTAAGTCTGAACAGGCTTAATAAAAATAAGTTCTTTGCTCATAAATTTTAATAAAACCCTATTCATCTTCCTTAACAATATGCTTCTGTCTTTCCGGTACATATGGCACCGCACCAGGTTTGCTGTGCTTGCGTTTGTTTGCTTCTTTGCGTTTCGTCTTCTCCCGGATAGTTTTCAACTCTTTCTGAGCGTTCATGATATGTTTAGGAACATGCCTGTGTCTAGCAATACGTTTTATTTGTGGATGGCTACTGAATTTCTCTTTGAGTGCTTCGGAGTAGTTCAAAGCAGTTCTCTCTCGAGGTTTCAACTGAAAATATTTAAGTTTTATTTTTTAAACAACCAAAGTTTAAACATTTAGCACATAAAGTGTATCCTATTTATACATTACACGAAGACTAGTTAAAATAAGTTATCTTAGAACTAGCTGACCCGAACGAACTTCGAATTGCTTTGACAATAACAGATACACTAACAGTGGGTATGGGAAAAATGTCAGTGTGGTTTTCAAAATTATCCTGCAATTTTCCCAATTTTTTTCTTTATAAACAGCTTCTCCTGTCGATGCCTACCACAACAAAAATAATTATCAAAATTGATCCATCCGTTCAGGCGTGATGCGACGACACTATAATACATATTTATCGGCAATATAATACATATTTGATATAAGTAGTAAGTTTATGTTATAATAATTATAAAGTTAAAAAGTTAATTATAAAGTTAAGTCGCCTCTGTTGTCTAGCGGTTCAGCTGTTGGACTTTACTGCATGAGGTCCCGGGTTCGAATTCCGGGTCGGACAACAAAAACGAAAATTGGGTTTTTCCAATTTTCTAATAAAAATAATGTTGCTCGGGATTGGAAATGTGCCCGGTTGACGATAGGCTTGCCACCTATCACATTGTGGGACTTAGTGTCTTCGGCTAGTCGTGGGTGCCCTGGTTGTGCCTCTGCCTACCCCTTCGGCATATGGGCGTGAAGACGTTTTAAAATTTTTCTCTAGGTCCGAATACAACCATCCATAACATAGCTAATTACCATCACAATCAAGTCAACTTTCAAACAAAATATCCAAATCGATCAGTCCACTTGCTTAGGATTTATGATGCCACTGGCACAGTAAGCATATAAAACCCCTTTTTAAAATTAACAATTTTTAACATAATCTACAAACAATTTAGCTAAGAACCATCACGATCATGTAAGCTTTCAAACAAAGAAAACTGCATAATAATCAGTTTATCCGTTCAAAAGTGCGACGCACAGGCGCTCGCACACAGACACACACAGACACGCACACATTCTAACAGACACTACAAACTTATGACACCTTTCTTTTTGTTATATCACATCTCACTTTCTGCAAAATGGTCTGATTTTGATATAGAAATGATTGAATTGAAAATAATCATTAATTTACTTCCAAATTTTAATTTAATAAAAAGAAAAATAACTGAACATATCGAATTGGGAATCACCCATGTTTTTTAGTTGGTCGGTATAAGAATAGTGATATAATAGTATAATATTCCCTAAAGGTACCCATATAAAGGTTAATGTCAATTGGTTCAGTGCTTTACTTTTACATTAAAAATGAAGTCTGCGTGGTGATGTCAACCTAAGAAGTTAAGTCCTTGCCTTTAGAAACTACCCAAAGATCTCTGATCAGGATATCAGGAGGATCTCCAAAACCGAACACTTTAAATCAATATCACTACAAAACCAAAGTACGCCTTCTCTAAAGCCTTAGTATAAACAGTGTGAACTGTGACCAATTCTTTTTAAATTTGCAACCAAAATGGCAAAATATAACAAATCACTTACAACACCAAGTTTTTCTGAAGCTCTAGCTTTCCACATCCTAATATTCATTTCATCTGATCCTGTTAAGATGTATTTGTTATCCAAAGACCATTTTACACATGTTATCCTTTGCATTCTTTTTGTGTGATATACATCTCTGGAGTGTCCCTTAAGACTTTCAAATATACGGACGGTCTTGTCATAACTGCCTGCCACGAATTCTTTGCCAGTAGGGGCATAATCAACATCAATCACGGCAGACGTATGATCCATGTGCACGTTTATTGGCTGTTTCAACTTTCTCACATCGAATGTGTATAAGCTGTAATCATTTTTTTTTTGTATGTGTAATTAGACATAAGTAAATAAGAGTAGACAAAATAAATGAATCTATTAGATGGTAAAGTGCTATGCAGCAGCTTGCCTAGAAATGGTACCACTGTATTACCTTGTCTTTTCGCCATAGAGTAAGTACTCGCTATTACCGTGTTCCGTGCTAGATAGTTTCGTAGTCAACGACCTACATACATCGCCCATTGGATATGTGACCGGTTGGCGATAGGCTTGCCACCTACCACATTGTGGGACTTAGTTTCTTCGGCTAGTTGTGGGTGCCTTGGTTGTGCCTCTGCCTACCTCTTCGGGGATATGGGCGTTACGATACTTTTTTAAAATATCTATATAATCAAATAACAACGCACCAGTAATCTTAACACAACTAAAGTGCTAATTATGTCTCACAGAGTATCTCCAAAAAAAAGTATCTTCATGCTCTTGTACCTTATTGCTAGGCACAGACACAACCAGGGCACCCGCAACCAGCCTAGATACTAACGGCCAGTTTTAGTCTGCCATTTACCTCTTCATAGCAGCTGTTTAACATGAGTTCAGTTTAAAAACCTGAACTAATGCAAAATTGCTATTTGGTTTAGTCATATTAACAGCTTTTCGGTTCAGTTTAGAAGTCTAACCTGAACACAGTTTTTTTAGAACAAATTTAGTTTAGAAGTCTAAACTGAACACATTTCGAAAACTGGCCGTAAGTCTCACAACATGATAGGTGACAAACCTATGACCAACTGTAGGGTTACTCTCGAAGCTCGATTCTTGAAAATTCTTCAATAGAAATTGTTTAAGCCCCGTCGCAAAAAGAGGGGTATTATAAGTTTGACGTTTCTGTCTGTCTCTGGCATCATAACTCCCGAACGGATGCAGTGATTTCAATTTAGTTTCTTTTGCATTAAAGGTAACTTATGTGCAAGTGTTCTTAGACATGTTTGATGAAAATCGGTTGAGCCGTTTAAAAGTTGTGGGAAGCGAAAGTGGGAAGATTAATCGAATGTCTGCAAATATGCTCGGATATTTTTCACTTTTTAAAGGGAAATTAAGTTCTTGTGTTGGAGGTTTTTTAAATTTTTTGTTGAATTTTTATAATTACTCTTGAACACAATACTGGTGAATTATATATTAAATTATATAATACTGGCGTGATATCGATATTCAAGAGTAACCTTACTGGACACTTATTCAAGTTTTTAATTTACCAAATTTATCAAAATATTTTATCTTTGAATGTCACTCAACACATGCACAGCAACATATCAAATGCCATAGCATGCAGCCTCTCTTATACTTTTATGGGATACTTACTTATAATCTTCATTAGCTACTGTAAATATGAATGCTTCCATTGGGTTCCAAGCGAGTGCATTGGATCGTAATTCCATTACAACTCTCCGGAGAGGTCCCGACTCACGACAGTCATACAGTATGATACTTCTATCACTAGCGCATGAAGCCAGTAAATTGTCCTCGACCTTTAAAAGTTTAAATACAAATAAAGACATGCCAAAAAAATGGAGCAAACAAGTCACCCTTTGACTTCTATGAGATGGCAAGAGAAACTGAGGTTGTCAAGTCAAGATATGAGATTATTTGAAAACAATGGATTACAAATGGAAAGAATAGATTTCACTTGAAAAAATTGGGGAAGGTCTATTTCAAAAGGCACACCAAAATTAGATATGTTTTGGACAAAAAATTATACAGGATAATGTTAGAATGAATTCGGTAGGTAGATGTTAGCTTCAGGGCAGCTGACGAAAAAATACTATACAGGGTAACATTTAAAGGACCACTAATATTTTTATTATATACTAATCCTGTCTGGGTTGGAAATCAATAACATTTTCCATTTAAGATGTAATAAAAAAGTAAACGAAATGCAGATTATAATTTTTATTCAATGCAAAATACAAAATGCATGGTTATAACGTAAAAGCCAATCGCAATTGCATGCGCAGGCTAGTGATATTATGACTCGTACAAAGTATGATGTAGAGTGACTAGTGAAGTATTAACATGAACTATTTTCTTTCTTTCTTTTAATTTTTTACTTTCTTATTATTCCTCTATATAATTTATTTACTCTTTAATATTTACAATGCACTATCACTTTAGGCTTAACTCCCTTGTATTAAAATATGGCTGGTCTTTTGAAAAGAACCCTGTATAATATACTTCTTAGACAACTGAGGTCCATATAACTTAAACTTCCTATAAAAAATGATTAACCAATGTGCTCAAACTATCCAATGTACTTGAACATTAAAAACATGTTATAGAAGGCGAGCATTGGTTAAAATATAGGTCATCACTAACAGAACTACTGTCTGTTGAGTGCTGTGCAGCAACTTGACCGGTAGGGATCCACCACTTTACCTTTCCCTACCGCTATAATGACTACGTCATGTTCTGCCAGAAGGACAGGGTAGCTGGTATACTTGCGCAATAGGCTACAAGACAGCAACGCACCTGTAACATTTATACTGTCACAGCCACAGTTATGCCTTACCATCAGTAGAGTCGTGATTTTGCTGACTTCTCACATAAAAATTACACTGTGTTCCATGACATACAGTTTTAAAGAAACAAGTCTAATTACAAGAAAGGGTCTGAATTTAAAATACAAGATATAAAATATTATTTAACTTCTTCTTCTTTTATAAATATGGCTTTCAATCGTTTTTCACGACTACTTTGCCAATGTCAAGTTAGTTAATTCTTATACAGTCATAAGTCACTATGTACAAAGTCATATCAGGTCAGGGACGATATAGTAATTTCTTCATGATTATTTCATTTGTGCAGTTTCACTAAACAAAATTGATCTAATTCCCGCCTAGATTAACCAATTTCGCTCACTAGAAACACGTAATTCATTAATAATGAAAAAATTAACAACCACCTTCATTCACGATGGCGCTAAAAAACTCCAATGTTTTAAGTTATTCATGATGTTATCATCATGTCATTAAACATGACACAAACAATGTGGTAATATGTTTAACAGTTAGTATAAGTAGAGAAAGAGGCCAGAAAGAGAAAACATTATACACTACCATGCATGTGACCCACATACATTGTCTTTTGTTTGTGATGAGTGGAGTCATACTTATAGATTAAAATTAATTATCTATAATTTTACTGAATGACAAACATGATCATATTATTTATGACATTATTATGAACTATGTTGAATTTGGACCACTAGTGTTAATGAACAAAAAGAAGTAAATAGATTTACCTGATTGAAGGCTACATGATGAAGACTATCTACTCCCCATTTGAACACCTTAATAGGTTCATTCCTTGTGTTCTCCCATAGCTGACAATGTTCACCGCAGGTAGCAAAAATTGGTTTATGCCTATGATGTGTAATTCCAGACACCACCGACATACTAAGCAATGTATTTGTTGGATCTTCGTCATCAGGAGACTGAACTTCAGACTTCCATGTTTTAATGGTTTTATCATCTCCAACACTTGTGAAGAATTTTCCATTTGGAGTATAACAAATAGCTCGAACCCAGCCCTCGTGAGCTACAAAATTTCTTGTACATTTTCGAGTAGCTAAATCCCACAATCTTATTTCACCATCAAAAGCTCCACTTGCTAAGACTGCCAGCCTATTAGGATGCTTTGCTAGACTTGATACTCCATCACCATGGCCATCTAAATTTCCTACAAAAGGCTTTGCAAATACTCTGTCTAATTTTACTGCATTTAGTGCCCTTACATATTCTCTAGGTCCCTCCAGAGGATGGAGTGTAGGGTCATAGTTTCTAGGTACTGAAAAAGTAAAAGAATAGAATAGAAAGTAATAAATACTAGGTAGTAGAGATTCGCAGCGACTCACCCGGATTGGTACCACCGCCTTACCTATTCCTGCCACCATAATGTCATGATGTGTTCCGGTTTGGAGGGTAAGGTAGCCGGTAAACTTACTTTTGCTAGAGGTCTAACACCCCGGCCTCAGGTTGGCAGCACACCATTACCACCTTTGGTGTCTCTAGGAGGTGTAAATTTCTTACCATTAGGAAATCCGTCTGCTTGTTTGCCTTCCAATATCATAAAAAAAATAGTAAGAAAAGTAAATATTATAACAGGTAATAATTGCTTTTTTTAATGTGAATATAAATCATTTTAAGAAAGTAAAACTGGATAAGGCAATCACAACAGTCGACAGCATATGGCCCATGGGCCGCGGTTAAGTATATCTAAGCCAGCCTACACGAAGAATTAATTAAGAAAAACGACAGCTTGCACTTCGAGAGTGCCGACAGAAGTGAAAACTTGAATATTAACGTTGTGCATTTTTGAAATTTTAGGAATGGTTAGGGAAAAATTTTGCACAAATTGCTTTAATTATCAGTATGAAAGTACTATCATTTATGTGGTAGAATAAAATATTCTTTTATTGTGCTATCATACACAAACATGACAAAACGAACATTTGTGCAAGCGCCATGCACCGTTACGAATTAAGTCACATGTCCTGACTCGAGTTTAGAATTTTTTACCCATTCAAAAAGAAAATGTGCAACGCCACTAAAGAAGTTTTCACTTCAAAAACAATCTGTAGCACTAGCCACTGTATGTGGTGAACTAACAAGGTCCTCTATTTAAATACATGCTAACAGCTTTGCCAAAAAATAAATTAGATGTCTGTTTAACTAAAAACTGTCAAAATTGACATACAACCAATAAAATGCTACTCATGGATGAATTTGCGTAATTGGTTGAGAATCCAGTTTAAGACAATGTTTAGTAAAATGTATGATCAAGGAGTGTCTACATTTTTTTTTGTAGTAAGATTGTAGATATAATGTAGTATTTACAGCATTAAATTTCCAGTTAAATGCACACTTCAGACTAGTTAAAAGTGCAGAATTAAATAGAGCTGATTTCACAATATTGACTTAGTATATTTTAAAATGAAACACTGTGGAAAATAAGGAAAATTCAAAATTAAACTCACTCTTTTGTATGTCCCTTTTTGTTGCTCGAAGATAATCTTCTGGATTGCGGCTAATTACTTTAATTTTGAAATCAGCCATATTTCTGGGAATTTATTTACCTGCAAGTTAAAACACTAAGTAATAATTAATAACATAAAACAATAATTAGTATGCTGAAGTAAACATTCATACCCAATGTGAAAAAATGAAAACTTGATTTCACCGAAATTAAAAAAAATATTAAGTTTTTGAATATTTAAAACTTCTACGTTGTATTTTAGTAGGTACCTTTATAGCATTGTTGTTAATCTAACCCAGGTCTCTAACTTGTTTACAAAACCTAATATTCTTATTATTTTATCCTAGTATATGATCTAATTCTAATTTCTAACCTAAAAATAGGTTATTTTCATGCTTACAAAAATTAACAACACAGTCCAATTAGAGTACTACGTACAGACCATAGATAATACACTTATATTAGACAGTACAGACTGCCATCTGGGGTGATCTGGGGAACAAATATTTTTGCCATTACGGGTCAAAGCTGACAATACCCGACAGTTACTTTTTTTATGCAATGGGAATTTCTAAAGACGAGAAAGCATGGCACGTTATGCCTCACTTCGAATTTTGTAGCATACACATCCACCATACTTTCAATTTTTTGTTTTGGAAACAAACAGTTAATTTCGTAATGAATAAAACGAAGTAGATATTTGTTCAGACGTTTGTTTTTAAGCATTTTTAAAGTTTTCAAATGTTTCACTTTTGCACATTAGGTAATACACGATTTTGTAGACGGAAAACATCTGTGTCCTTTACAATTTTCTTATTACACTGCAACAATTTATTATTTAGAACCTTATCAAATAGGTAATGGTCGAATTGTTCTTCTTTATACTCGTCACAGTTAATAAATTTAAATTAATACTTAGAAATTGCAGCACATTTTATAGAAGAGAAAAGATTATTTTTATGTACATTATTTTCCAAGTATTACTTTGTATCGTTAACAATTGTACCGAAATACCTAACTACACCTTAGGATGGGTAGTTTAGTTGGTTCTTGCCATCAGTATATTCTTATTGAACTATCCAGTCATGGACACTGCTGGTATTAACTCGAATTAGGCTGTGCCTACAATTTGGTCACTCACTTATTTTTAAATTTTTTAATATTTCATAAACAACCCATCCTGCAGTGTAAACACGAGAATGAACATTCACCTGTTCTGTTCGGGCCTGTTCTAACACCATTTCCATATTTTTCTGAAGTGTTGGATGATCCGGCTCACCGCTTCTATTATTTCGAAGCAACGATTTTAAATTTATCATTTGGTCTTTATCGTTTAGGCTCTTACCTGACCAAAATAGTTTTCCATAGGGTCCGATTTAAAATACACGGCCTCATTATTTTTAAATTAAAACATTCAAAAAACTGCCACAATCTTGTAAAACTTTATAATGTTCATTGTTCAAATATGGCTCAGATTTTTCATTGGGAATATATAAATATATTTGCTTTCATTAAGTCTTTAAAGGGCTTGTCAAAATTCATGATGTCGTGAATTGTCACTAACGGCAATTCCTAACTCTTTTCCCTTATTTTTCTTTATTTTGTTTGTATAATTCTATACAATATTGAATTATATTATTACCGTACATCTATTGCCGTTTTATTTAAGTTTTATTTTACCAAAACTTCATAAAATTCAAAATGTAAATATGGTTGTGAGACAGACCATGACTGCCTAGTCAAAAATTACATAAAGTTTTTATTGCAAGTGAATATTGTTTCTAGATAGGTAGTCTAAAGGTATTAACTGTAAAGACATACTCAACGCCAACCTGCAGATTTTTTTAGCTTATACAAGATATTTACATGAAGCAGAAACCTTTTTAAACTCAATGTAGTTTTTCATGCTAAGACTCTGAGAGTACTTGTTTTCAGCTGCTTTTCGATGCCGAAATGCAACCATACACTCAGAGTCCCACCAGGGATGAGATGAGATTTTATGTTGACCGGAATTTTTTACCGCGATATGTGTATCTACATACACTACTAACAAGGAGGACATGTGCTCTTTGGGGAGTTATATGGAGATATAAGTAGTATTGTAAATTATAATTGCAACTACATTTATATTTGGACTATGGGTAGGGATATTGATTTATTGCCGTCGTTAACCTGCTTTTCCGTCGTCTCTGTCGTCATTTTTGAAGATATAACAGTAAAACTTTGTATTTAGACATTTAATGAGGAACGAAAGAACATAGGCTACTTTTTATAGCGAAAATTGGGGGAGGAAATTGGGGTAAAAACAGGTGATGAATGTTCACATACAAAATCGTCATTTTTGAAGATATAACAGTGAAACTTTGTATTCAGACACTTTATTAGGAATGAAAGAACATAGGCTACTTTTTATAGCGAAAATTGGGGAAGGAAATTGGGGTAAAAACAGGTGATGAATGTTCGTATGGAGAATCGTCATTTTTGAAACTATAACAGTGAAACTTTGTATTTAGACACTTAATGAGGAACGAAAGAGCATAGGCTACTTTTTATAGCGATAATTTAATAAAAAGTATGCTTATCATCCTTACTATAAAATAATATAGACGTGGAAACGTGCA
>NJDC01000696.1:934828-955442 GCA_002245475.1 Calephelis virginiensis | reverse complement strand
TCTAGCTTTTTGACTCAAAACCTGGCTTTGGAATAGCTTACCCAACGCTCCATTCAAATTATTCCCTGCACTCACTCTCCGCTCTACATCCGCGGTGTACCTTCCATCCCTGCTAAAAGCACAACCAAGATATACAATTTCATTCACTTGTTCCAGCACTACATCATCAACCAAAACTCTTACATATGTTCTGGCTACGTCTCTTTCAAACACCATTATTTTGGTTTTCATCGCATTCAAATGTAAGCCCCTTTCTTTACATTCTACTTCAGTAACTGTGACCCGTGTTTGCAGCTCAGATGGTGTAGAGCCCAACAGTACAGGATCGTCTGCATAAAGCAGGCAGTTCACTACTTGGTCACCCATACGCATTCCCACATTCAATGATCTTAACCTTTGAAGACATTTGTCCAAATATAAGATAAATAAGCGCGCTGACAACACACAACCTAGCTTGACGCCAAAATTAACATCAACCCAAGGCGATATGTTGCCATCCACCCGCACGCATGCTTTACAGTCTAAATACATTGACTGCACCGCACGCAGCAGGGACCCGACTATCCCATAATCTGGCAAAATGTCCCAAAGTTCCTTACGTACAACCCTATCAAACGCTTTTCCGAGATCCACAAAACCGCAGAAAACCCTCTGACCAACAGCCAGATGCTTCTCTACAATGTTGCGGAGCGAAAACACTTGATCCGTACATCCTCTTCCAGACCTGAAACCGCCTTGAGCCTCCCACAATGTTTCATCGGACATCCCTTGCATCCTCCTTTCAACTATTTTTCCATACACTTTTGATGCTAAACTGATCAAACTAATGGCCCTGTAACTTGTACAGTCCATGCGTGAACCCTGTCCTTTATACAAGGGCACGATGACCGCACGTCGCCAGTCTTCGGGTACTCTGCCGGTGATCCAACATTTGTTACAAAGAACCCAGAAAGAGTCCCGGACGGCAGGACCACCAAGTTTGATCATCTCAGCTGTAACCATATCTACTCCCGCAGCCTTACCATATTTCATACTTCTTATCGCCCATTCAACTTCTTCCATCATAATGCCGTCAGATGCCTCCGCTATTTCCGAATCATATGAGTACTCGGACCCAGCGGCAGCATCTTGGTTACATTCATATATACCTCCATAAAATTCACTCCACCGTTTTAACACGTCATGCGTGCTTGTAAGAATATCACCACTCTTAGACTTAATTCTATTCATTCTGGAGGCAGACGAACAACTCCGATACTTCTTCACCTCCTTCCAAAAGAGTTTGGTGTTCATCTCGAAGTTGCTAGCCAACCTCGCTTCTAGTTTCATACTTTCCCTTTCATGCTTCTCTTTAACTAAGTGTTTGGTGATATTCTTGCAACAACGGTACATTTCTCTCTTCAAATCTTTCATACTGTCATTCGACTGCAAACATGCTACATAGTCTAGCCAAGCTTTCTTCTTTCTTTCAACTGAGGCTTTTACCTCCTCATCCTACCATGCGTCACCATTCATAGACTTGTGCATCTTTGCACTCCCACATACCTCTATCGCAACATCAACCATACTATCTTTCAAAACATTCCAACAGTCATCCACGTCTAAGTCCGGTAGACGCACACTATTCAGCCTGTCTTGGACTTGACTCTCATACATGCTTCCTACACTCGGGTCTTGCAACTTTTCACTCTTAATCCTTTCAAGCCCTCCAAATGGACTACGTACTCGCCAGTGCCTCCACTTCTTAAACAGACCCCTAAACCGGCTAATAACCAGGTAGTGGTCCGTGTTAAGAGTTGGGCCTCTGAAGGCTAAATAAACTACACTCTAAGAAATGTATCAAAATTACAATATTATCTGAATTACACCAAGATTATCTGAATCCGTACGTCTATTAATTATCTTTTACTGTATAATATACTGTATAAAACCCAGGTATAAACCAAATGAATAAACTTGACCGTCTTCACAATCTCTGTGTTAGATTCATATTTTCATTACGTAAATATGATCACATTTGCGAGTTTCGTTCTAATCTCCAATAGCCTATCATTTTTTCATATTTAATATCAATTTTATATTTATAATTGCTTTACAGTATTATTTTTTATCTTTTTAAGTATTTACGCCCAGTTCCTATATTCAAAAAACGAGTGGTTTTGCTTACGAAAGATATTTTTTAACAAATAGTAAAAAATCTAGCTACCGTCGTTCATAATTGATTGTTAACTATAAACATTTTGTGTAATTATGAACAATGCTTCGTTCTTTTTAGGCAAAATACCAATGGTTATACTAGTGGATTACGGATCGTTGATTATAGGAACCAGGCGTTACGGAACAGATTTAAATTTATTCTTGAGGTTGCATGGAAGCGATCAGTCTTATAGCCAAATCCGCGATCTGCTGGTCAAAGACCGCCTTTATGTAACACTAAATTTTTATGTTTTTTGAAGTGAAAACTTCTTTAGCGGCGTTGCGCACTCTTTTTGGAAAAGGTAAAACCTTCTAGATTCGCGTAAGGACAAGTGACCTGAAATTTCGTAAGACGAAAATACGTAAGACGGCGCAGGGCGCTTTCGCGAATGTTCGTGTTGTCATGTTTGTGTACGATGGCGCAATATATGAATATTGTATTCTACTACATATATGATAGTACTTTCATTTCATTAAAGCAACTCGTGCAAAATTATTCCCTAACCATCCCAAAACATCAAAAATGCACAATGTTAACATTGAAGTATTCACTTCTGCCGGCACTCCCGGAGTGAAACCCGTCGTTTTTTTATTTAGTGTATATGTTTGTATGTACTTAGTGCACTTATGACACTTGGCTCTTATAACATTTAGCGAATTTACAAAATCCTTCTTAATTATAATTTTATTGCTGTGCTACAAAACTTTTAACCATAACTTGTAAAACGCTTGACGAAATTCTCATTGTGAGAAAACCCAAAAACTAAAGACCATACAAAACAAAGTCTCAGGAAACAGTTCCTAAATAAAATAATAAATTTATCCGAACATACTTCCAATTCCTGACACAAATTTGTTTTACCTAAGAAAAAGGAAATCAGCATCTGTATCACCTACGAGCTCACATAAAGGCGGTGCGTATAAGGCGGCGAAACTTAATTAACCGTGAGGGTCGGAAATGTCTAATATCCAAGGGTATACGAAACGTTTCTGATACGAAAGTATTTTTGTTATTATTTAGATATAGGTAATATAAGTATAAGTCGCCTAAGGCAGCTATTAACGATGCAACCTTTTCTGTGTATCATGGAAGAGACCCTCTTACGAATTAGTCACCTCTGTGGTCTAGCGGTTCAGGTATTGGACTCGACTGCATAAGGTCCCGGGTTCGAATCCCGGGTCGGGCAACAAAAGGAAAATTTGGTTTTTCCAATTTTCTAATAAAATAATGTTGCTCTGGATTGGATATGTGCCCGGTGGGCGATAGACTTGCCACCTATCACATTGTGGGACTTAGTGTCTTCGGCTAATAGTGGGTGCCCTTGTTGTGCCTCTGCCTACCTCTTCGGGGTTATGGGCCTAAAGATACATTAGTACTAGTAATATATTATATGAACATTTTTAAGAGCGTGCGAAATTGATATATGTATCTGGGATAGGATAGGATAGCGTTCAATAGCTAAGATGTCAATTAAAAAAATCACTTTTTTTGGTTTATATGCCTGGATTTACGTGTCTGTGTGTTTATTAAATTTGTTTTGGTATATATATATATATATATATGAGTATTTCTATGTGTCAGTATCTTTATC
This sequence comes from Calephelis virginiensis, assembly GCA_002245475.1. Classification (NCBI taxonomy): domain Eukaryota; kingdom Metazoa; phylum Arthropoda; class Insecta; order Lepidoptera; family Riodinidae; genus Calephelis; species Calephelis virginiensis. The sequence goes on along the minus strand of NJDC01000696.1, from coordinate 951,654 downwards.
TAATGTCCTTGATACAAGCATACAATATGGCTACTTTGGAGTTAGATCAACTTCTGTAATTTTGTTCAGGTAGATGTAATTAAAAGTAACAATAAATCATAACTAACACGTACTTAACAGCTAAGTATATAAAATTTCCCCAAAAAAATATTAGGTTTTGGCTTATTTCAACTAAATAAAAGTGTCGGATACTAAAGACTGATTTAAATATGAGAAATTCGTTTTAAGCATGTTTCTTGTCTGTTCCACTCAAGAAATTTTGCTTTGAAAATAAGTGACTAAGAAATTTCAAATGTCTTGACCCCCGACATTTCGCTTGTCCAATATTTATAAGATCTGAAAGCCACAGAGTACAATAACATGGAGAATAAATACGGTCCGGATGACGGTAACACCACCGGCGGGCATAGTAACGACGGTATTATACGGTCACAGCCGAATTTACCGCCCACCTGTAAACGGTCTCGAGAGAACATCTTAGAGAATTACTTGTTTAGAATACACGCTAATGTTAACATTAAAATCAACAAATAAAGGTTGCCTATTTAAGTTTTTAGCAATTGTAGAATGTATTTGCAATAGAAAGTACGCAATTTATGCCAACACAAAAATACGCTAACGAGTATCGACATCGATCAACAAAACAAGAGTTCAATTTCAGACAAATATAGATATTTATGTTATGTTTGTATTTCTAAGTAAGGTGTTTATTACATTTATTTCACCGTTATTTTAAAAAAAATCTTTCAAATTTATTTATTGTGTCTGTGACTTTAGCCACATGAAATTTAACAAAAACTCTAAAATAGAAGCAGCCTAAGTTACTCATTACACCAGCTACCTGCCAATGAAACTCTCGTCCAGATTGGTTCAGTTGGTGGGTCCATTTCAGAGATTAGCTGGAATTAACATATAGATAGATAAAATTTGCAAACGTGTTGTTTTTGGTATATATATATCACATATACATTCAAATGCCTGGATTAAAAACCAGATAGTTTAACATTGAAAACGGAGTCCTTTATTTATTTGTTTATTTATTTGTTGTGTATAGTATGCCAACGGGTCGAGTTTCAGTACGGGGGCTCTATAGAAAACATACTCTGAGGTACTTTCAGAGCTCTTACATGTAGGGTTTGGGAGTGTTTTGTGCATTTTTAGTACGCTTCGCCGAGCGCTACAAATGCTGGATTTCAATTTTTAACTTGTTTCTTTTTGTTACATACTGCCCTCAAGCGCTTTGAGACGTTTTTGACAAAGTTTGAAGTTTCACGTACCAGTTAAACTCCATTGTTTTCAGGGTACTGTGTCAATCCAAACAACTGGACATCTGAACTCAACAGAAGTGGACACACTTGACATAGACAGGACACTATAAAACACTTAAAACTAAAGAGTGAAATAAAAATATTAGAGCAATTAAAATATTCTTAAATCGGGTATTGTTTGGAAGATGTGAGTTAAAATCCTCATGTTGGCAATGCACTCTTTTCACGCTTACATTTAGTATCCACAAACATCATATTACCATCACCAAAGCTGTGTGCTTCTGTTGATCTTAATCATAATAAAACACTGTTTAAAATGCATCCAAAACCACAAAGAGTTCCAAGACCCTTTTTTGTTAAAAGATCTCTGTTGTCTGGTGGTCCAATTCAATACTGGACTCGGGATCTCTTGTAGTCCAATTCAATATTGGACGTATTGAATTGGACTACAAGAGATCCCGATTTCGATTCCCGGTTTCGGCCACTTAAACTGTATTTTTTTATTTTCTAATATAAACCACGACGCCGGACGCAATTGATAAAATACCAGTTAGCGATCGGCTTGTTAACTAAAACATTGTAGGATTTAGAGTCTGCGGCTAACCGTGGGTGCCCTGGTTGTCCCTCTACCTACCTTTTTGGTGCCTTATTTATTCATCTGCCTACAACATAGAGGGCGTGGACGTGAATATACTCTTCATTTTTTTAAAACGTAAATAAAATTATAGGCACCAGTTTTCGTATACATATAAAAAGCGGGGGGACTAGACCAGATATAAACATACAATGACCAATACTTCACACGTATACCTTACACAGGTGGCCTTTACGTCGGTCGTAACCGGATGTACCCGGATAATAAAATCATTTGACCGCCCATTTCTCCTTATCCGGTGCTAAGGTGAAATGCCTTTTATATGTTTGAGTAAGTGAATTTTTAGTCCGGCTTTCTTTTCTTGGATAGAGATTTCTTTTTCGGGTTCATATATTTCAAAAAGCACAATATGATCTGGCTGTCTAGTGTATGACTTGAAACCACGAGGTCCCGGTTTAAGATATGGGTGTGAAGATACTTTCTACTTTAAGATACTTTTCGGAGTCTAGGATTTGTTTTGTAAAAAGAAAGATATTCATAATGTTTTTAAATTTTTTCATGGAAAAAGATAGTGGCCTATAAGCACTATGAGTTCCTCAATCTTATGACAAAAAAATAAACACTCATAGAACACGTGTTTTATAAAACACTGTTTAAAATTGGATCCTAAGCCAATAATAAATGCTGCCACTTCATTCATGAAGTTGGAATGTTATTGGAAGGTCGTCAATTTTAGATACCATTTAGTTAAACAGGCGTCTAATTTTCTTATGTCACAACCAAAGGTAAGTCGGATAATGCAAACAGGCTACTCCTTTTTGGCCAGTAGTTTAAGAAAGACAGATATATCTGGTAGCGATTATAGAAAAGATACTCTAGACAAATGAATTAAAAAAACGAATACACCCGTGGCAACATATAAATTGGTACCAAATAAATGAAATAATCATATTCTTAGTAGCTGAAATAAGTAATCATATTCTAAGTAGCTGAAAACGATATTTTAACCGTTATCGCTGATATTATTAGCATATTTTTTCTTTTTTGACTTGGCAACATCATTAAATTTTTGATTTCTTAGTGTCATACGATAAAAACAATTGTGTAATAAATATTTATGTATTATAAAAACGTGTAAAGTATTACACAACTGGATTTCTGTTTAGTAATGAATAATAATGAGAATTGGTAAAATTGTGCATGTAATAACTTTATTTCAAATTTTTACGTCACCTGTTGACAAATGTGTTTGGCAAGATATGGAAACTGTAACACCTTTTATGTACCCACATTTTGCAAATAAATAAAAAAAAACGAAAATATGAACAACAGTATGATAGGACGGGCACGTTTATGAAAAATTAACGAAGACTTGGGAAAATATTTTGAGCCAGCGTTTCTTTGTTTTATCGAAGCAATGTCACGAGGTATATTAGAAGTACATCGCCATTGTGGGGGAATATGGCCGCATTCAGCTATCTTAATGGTTTAGTGCTAACATGATGTGACCCATTTCTTGGAATTGATACCTCGTATATTTGGACATTTCTTTAGGTAATTTCACATGAAAAGTATGAAGCGAGTCATATTTAAAGACTTTTGTTTCTTCATTTTATTAAAATTATTCAAAAGACTTCACATGCTTCTTTTGTCTTCATAGCTACTGATCGACAACACGTTAATAACATTTTAGGTGTTTCGAAATAACTCCAAATTATAATGAAATATATCTTGAAATTAAGAAAGAATTTAAACCGAAATTTCAATCGATTTCGAAGTAATAATAATAGATAATTAATAGATAAGTAATAATAATTCACTATAGAATACGAAATTTTTATTCGTTTTCGAAAAAGGAGGAAGTTATATGTTCGACTCCTATATTTTTTTATGTATGCTAATCGATGTTTCCGTCATTTTTAAACTGATCAATATGAGTCTGGATCTGTTGATTGAAAACTAGGGAAATCTTTTTTTTATATGAGAGGTTAGCAAACATGCTCACTGGTCTTTACATGGTAAGATATAACCGTGGCCTATCGACACCATTTATGTTACAGGTGCGTCTCTGTCTTGAGGCCGGGATGGAAGGCAAGTTTACTGGTTACCCTGCCCTTCAGATATTTATAATGGTAAGTAGTATAAGTATAAGTAAGTGTGTAGTATAATTAAGGCGGTGGATCCCTACCCGGGCAAATTGCTGCACAGTCATCTACCACCAGCGGATTTGTTGGTAATGAACCTATATTTGAACGTATACTCGCCTCTAACGAGGTGCCTGGCAGAGAGACATAGATATAGAGAGAGATAGAGAGACAAATAGACGACTATTCTACTCAGCAGACCCGGACCAACACGGGGAAAATCGATGAAAGCATTTATGTTTTGTTTAACTAGAAAAATTAGGTATTTATTGAAATACGAAATCGGTTTTTTGCAGTTTTACAGCACACAATTTTTTTATACATTACAAAAATCTCGTGTAGGTATTCGGAATAATCTCCGAAACTACTGCTCTGATTTTGACCAAATTATGTAAATACCTGACTATGGTTTAACTTAAATGATAACATGGTTTATATGTCGCCTCTGTGGTCTAGCGGTTCAGTTGTTGGACTTGACTGCGTAAGGTCCCGGGTTCGATTCCCAGGTCGGGCAACAAAACTAAAATTGGGTTTTTCCAATTTTCGAATACAAAAAAAAACGTTGCTCGGGATTGGATATGTGTTAGCGATAGGCTTGCCACCTATCACATTATGGGATTTAGTGTCTTCGGCTAATCGTGGGTGCCCTGCTTGTGCCTCTACCTACCTATTCGGGGATATATGAATATATGAATATACTTACTCACCTTTTTATATGTCGATATCTCAAAGGCTTCTTTTGTATTCGGGCAAAGTTGCAGGAAACAGCAAATTGTATAATAGATTTCTGTTTCAAAAACGTATCCTTATTACACGATATGGACGGGGGCATATGTCACGCGATCGGGATGAAATTGAATTTTTCAGGAAACGCCCAGACGGATTACCAGCGGGCGATGTCGCCGTCACATCAATTTCTCCGGCAAATTTCATATTACCCGGGTTCATGTAGAGGGTACCCATATTTCATAAAGGTTCGAATTAATTTAGAATTGATAGCGTCTGAGTTGTCTGTTCTGATACCGATGATGGAAATCTCGTGTCTATCAAATTTGAGAAAATAAGTCTGACTTCGTTTGTATATTAAAATAAAGTTTAAATTAAAATAGGTAGGCGAAGAAAGGAGTTAAAAAATTTGCCACAGGCTTTGAATCCTCAGCAGTTTAAGTGGTTAGAGCATTCGTCGGCTTAAATGAAAGAGTACAGGTTCAAACCTGTCTGTGTTGAAATATTTTATTTCTTTGAAATTTGTAGAAGTTTGTTAGATGATTTAATAAAAGTTTGTCAATTAAGTACACCTTAAAAACCAAAAGCGATCATCTCTAGACACTTTTTTTATTGTCATTTTGCTACTGCTTTCCTACGGCAAATCATGGTGGTAATTCTGTTGTGTACTTTCTAAGCTAATTTTAATCCCTATCATCAACAACAGTAGCAGAAAGAGACCAAACACGTTTAGTTTACACATGACATTTTAACCAACTCAAACTCTTTCATTAATCATAAGGCACCACGTCGCGTATATACATATTACATATTATGGCGTGAAAAAACAGGCAAAATAGTGCGCTATGAATGAATTGGACTTTCAGGAAGCTAACACTCCCAAATATATTCAGCTCCACACAAGTTCACAACACACACCACTTAAATGTTTTATTAGCACCAACAATACACACACTACTAAAACCTCTACGTACGTTTCGCTTCGTAACCGAAGCATCATAAAGTGTATTCGACTTCACTCCACGAAGGTCGAGCAGATACATGTGGAGACACATACACGCAATAATACATATTATACATTTTTTGGCGGGAAATTGCAAATTAATTAATTTTATTTGGATTTAAGTATGGATTTCCGCAAAGTAACGCCTTCTATCAATTTTCAATTCTTCATTCTCACCGGGAGTCTATAGACCCCTTATACCTACCTTATTTCGTTTCTGTGAAGTTACAAAATAATTATTTATATTAAGGTTACTCTCACATCGTTACGAAATTTCATCTTATAAATATGTATATTTGTTACTTTAGTTTTGTAGGTAATTTTATTTAAGTTAAAATTTATTTATTTGGGGTTTTTACAAAGATATTTAAGTATACTTACATTCATACCAATATTGTGGTGTGTAAATATTTAATTACAATCATAGAATGAGGTTATTTCGCCGGGTCTTCTCAGTGTGTGGCCACGGTTCCGATCCGGTGGTAGTATATAAAAATGTCGATGCGCACAAGTACCGCTTGTATGGTTCACGTGAATAAAGATTTTTCTGATATTAATAGAAATGTAATATTTATACATGTTTTAATATTTAAATCGCAACTTTTAATATAGATCTCATTTACATTTTTAGGAAGCTTAATAATTTATTACAAAGAATTTTAAATATTGATTAATTTTAATTCGATCTACCGTATACTACCACCTTTTTTAATTCTAGCCACTCAGGAAAAGAAACGGCAAAACAAGCTCCCCTACAACCATAATTTCTTTAATCAAAAAAAAATATGATCATTAAATATATCATAAAAATATTTTATTTATTTATGCTTATCAGCGAGATAATCTTTTGCACTACAACATGTGTTCTCTAATAGCAAATACCTTCTTTCGAAATCTCTTAAAGGGATGTGATTTTAGATTACCAGGAATATATGTTACGAATGGACATGCAATATACATTATATTTGCATTTGATGAAGATAACAGTACAATATGCAGGAGAAATATCCCATTTGTATGTTATACCATAACCTAGTAGAGCTAACGAGAGGACATACTAATACAATCAGCAATCAAGCAGTGTTTGGAAGCTGCAGGCCTGTGCCAAACGCTCAGTCGTGAAATATAAACGTTTCAAAGTTAATCTAGTTTGACATCAACGCTATTTTGGTTTCAAAACTGTTTTAAAACGTTCGTCATAATAATAAATCTAACGTGTCAACCCAGTCAATTCAAATTTGTTTACTAATGTCCAATACCGTCTTTACCATAAGGGCACACGGGGCCAGTGCCCAGGGCCCCTATACCCAGAGGGCCCCGAAAGGTCGACTATTTCACTCATTTTATTCTTAAAATATTTTGGTTGGGCTGATTTAATAGAAGACTGCTCAACAGAAATCCCAAATAAAACTATTATCATAATCATAAGAAAACAGCACCATACCAATATTATTAATGACATACTGAAATAAAATAATGTAATTGCTTACCCAAAAAATCATAGTGAAAAAATTGTAAATTTTGACTTCTTTATATTCCCAAGTTTTAGTGTGCCCAAGGGCCCCAGCATCATCTAAGACGGCCCTGCTAATGTCATCACTCAGTAATTTTTTGTTTAAATACCGTCATTTTTGAGGATAACAATTAGACTGTATTATTTTCAACGAAACTTCAGTTGTTATATGGCCCTGATTATGCTTGTATAGCGAAACCGGTTGGCTAAACCATAAAAATAAAAAATAATAAAATATATTGTGGAAAGTACAAGTGTTTCTAAATAAATTGCATTCGTCATGATCGTCTTTATCACTTCTGAAAACGGGATACAAAAACATTGCGAAAGTGATCATTGTCTGACATAACCTGAAGTTTTATTTGCCATTATAGAATATCCTGCAAAAAGCTTGAAAGAACTCGACTCTTTAATTTCATGCGTTTCTTCTTCTTTTTTTCTTTAGGTTTTGGCCTTCACGTTAGTATTTTGCCATTAGCCAATTAGAAATTTCCATCAAGTTAACCGATTTACCAAATTCGGGTTTCAATTATTCAAAATTAGTTACAAGTCGTCAATAAAAGTCATGTCGGGTCTTGAGTAAAGCGGTGGCCTCATTACTCAAGCTCATGTAGTGAGATTTGGCGGCAACGAGGAAATACATGATACGCTAATTTCTTCATGATTATTTTATTTGTGCACTTTCGCTGAACAAAATTGTACAAAATGCCACCAAAATTGGCTAATTTCACTCAAATTTAACACGAAATTCAATAATTATGGAAAAACCTTCGACCATTTTTTCTCTTGATGGTGCCAAAAAACCTATGCGTTTCTAAACGAATCAATGTTTAAATAAGACACAATTTTAGAACTACCTACGTTAAAAATAAATTGTTGTTTAAATTAAGATACCATTATACAGGTTCGTTCTCATACTTCAACTTTTGTTTTTAATGAACTTTATAATATAAAAATTTATAACTACCCGAATCGGTGATCTTCGATCACTTGGCACTCTTTATCAGACAGATCCTATTAATATTATAAATGCGAAAGTTTGTAAGTATGGATGTATGGATGTTTGTTACTCTTTCACGCTCGAATGGCTGAACGGATTTGTCTGAAATTTGGAAGACAGATAGATTGTGACCTGGATTAACATATAGGCTATTTTTAATCCCGATCGCACACCGGGTTTCTGTGAAAACGCGGGCGAAGCCGCAGGTAGCAGCTAGTCTAGAATAAAATTTATTCTACATCTGTTATGGTGTATTTCCGCAAAAAAACACCTGATTATATTTTTTTTCTACCTAACTTGCAAGGGTCTTATAGAGTCTGTACGTCTAAATGTTTCTCTACACAATTTCAAGTTGTTACTTAAAATTGAATATCAACTATATTTCTATAATTTTTAAAGTACAAAAATTGCGACATGGTAAACATTAATGGACAACTTGGAAAGCTCATACCACACAAGAAAAACGATAAAATGAAATCGGAAACGAAACGAAATTTTTAAAAATATGTTCTGCTACCTCCGTTTAGTCACTTCCACCTGTTTTTTAAATACCTTCACTGTATAGAATTCACTTTATACAGTTTCATTATGTGTCGATATAGACAGATTTAGATATCACACCAAGACAAACACATAACGACCCTGTGAAAAACATATCAGATCTCCTTTAAAGTCAAAAATCTACACGGTCTAACTAATGTAAGTAACGAATGAATTGGACTGGACTTACCGGAAGTTTTTCAGACGGAAAATTGCAAATTAAATAATTTTCTTTGATTTCAGTATGGATTTCCGCAAAGTAACTCAAATTGAAATTCAAATTCAAAATAGATTTAATTATGTAGATCTATACGAAGATTCTTTTAACGCGTCTATATAATTCTAAAAACTACCACCGGAACGGAACGCAGCCACTCACTGAGAAGATCCAGCGAAAGAAACTTAGCGGGCTTGTCTTTTTTCTTATAAATATAATTTATAATTAATTTATAATTTATTTTATCGCCTCTGTGGTCTAGCGGTTCAGGTTTTGGACTTGACTGCATGAGGTCCCGGGTTCGAATCCCGGGTCGGCCAACACAAAGAAAATTGGATTTTTCCAATTTTCTAAAAAAAAATGTTGGTCGGGATTGAAAATGTGCCCGGTTGGCGATAGGCTTGCCACCTATCACATTGTGGGACTTAGTGTCTTCGGTTAGTCGTGGGTGCCTTGGTTGTACCTCTGCCTACCTCTTCGGGGATATGGGCGTGAAGATACTTTAAATATAATTTACAAAATTTATTACATTTACAGTTAATTTGTAGAGATTGGTATGAGGAGTAATTATATTAATAATTATATATTATGGTATGAGGAGCAATAACGCCTACTTCTATCAATTTTCTTCTTTAATAAATAAGATAGGTTGATCAAACGTATCATATGTAAGACTAGCTAAGCCGGAAAATTTCATGCTGTCCGGTCCCTGTCATGTGTTTTTTTAAACATATGTTATACACCGAATAGCAAATTAAGCAATCGAAACCAAACATCAAATGTTACTTAAATCTTATATTAAGTATTATAATAAACAGGAGTTTGTTTTGTATCTAGGAATTGTAAGAATAACTTCAATCCAGGGTATAAATCAAATCCAACAGTCATAATTTATTCTATATTTTTCATAAAACACAATACGTACATAGGGTATATTACTTTTACTTCCACAATTTACTACAACAGAACGTCCATCTAGTTCGGCGACTCGCAATAGAATGCCCCCACTTCCAACCACTGCTCCTAGCTCACGAGTATCCCCACTCTAGTTATTCCTTCCGCTGATCGGGTTGCTAGTCTAGTCGTAACAAATATTCTTTACCGAAATAAAAACGGAAGTCATGACCAAAGAATCTTTAAAGTTATGATATTTCTACGTTTAAAGTTTCGATTAATAAACATAACCTTACAGAATGTTAAAAAATGTTACACGGAACCCTAATTTTTTACTCTCAATATTGACTTTGACAAACTTCATTTTTGTGAAAAAGTAACTCAAATTCTTGTTCAAATAACTTGTGCCTGGACAGATACTGTTTAAAGAGTGGCACTCGAAAATACAGGGCATGTGTGGAAGACAAACAGTCATGTGAGCAAACACGTTCGACCACGGTACTCGGCCTCTATTGATTCACCGTACTGTTGAATCATTGACACAAAAGGCTACAAGCTTTCACTACAAGAACACTGAGCCACTGACTGTTTTTGATTGTAAGTTTTTTTATGCGATTTTAGGGTTCCGTTAGAAAATGAATTATTAAATTATTAACTAAGTATACATACATATCTTCACGCCAAATCTCACGATCCTGGCCTGTGTGGCTTCCTCCATATTCATTAAACTCTTCATGCAAACAGTTTCGAAGACTCTTGACGCCACCCTCGGCGGATGGATAATGCATATCAAAAATTGTTGCCGAATTGTCATACTAACTTTTATAAACATTCATTTAAAAGTCCTCAAAAATGTTTTACTTTTCACGCTATGTCATACCAGAGATTAGTAAATATCATACCCGGTACGAGTCATGACGTCACCAGCCTGCAAATGCGACTGCGGTCGGTGGGAGTTTATGCTTTGTTTACGCAGTAACTATGCATCTTGTATTTTGCGTCGGATAAGCATTATAAATTTATATTTTATTTTAATTACTTTATAGATCGAAGTTGTTATCGATTCCTAATCGTTTCTAAAAATTTGGCAGGTACTTTAAAATTTAAATGTCTCCCTGTATAAACCCATTCCACCCTCGCACGATTGGTGATGTTCGGCGCTTACTCTTACCCATTGGGCAAAAAGAAAACCAATGCAATTTAAAAAAAATAAATATCATTGCAGAAAATAGTTTTTTTTAAGTGTTATAAAATGAATAAACGCTATGTCTGCACCAAACATATTTTAGAAAAAGAATCGAAAAGTTTTCTAGGAAGATATTTTTAAAATTGTGTTATTATGCATGGGCAACTCATATACACTTACTGATCTAACCCCCAACTGTCCCACAGCATTTTTTTTATAACTATCCTATGTGTTGCCATCTAAGTTGTCCTCTATGTTAGTGTGCCAAATTTCATGAAAATGGGTTCAGCAGCTTTTGCGTGAAAGAGTAACCAGCAAACAAATATAGGAACTTTCGCATTTATAAAATTAGTAGGATTGTTATAGAATACAATAAAATACCCAAGACAATTCAGCTATCAGGACCTTAACAATTCAATGTTTGAAATGCGGTCAGGGTGACGAAACATGTGTAGGGACCCTCTGACAGTGCTGGCGGTGAGATCACGACACCCATCCATCATGGCTGATTGCTGCCACGCTGACATCTGCCTCCGCGACTATAACATCGTGAGAACTGTACTAGCTTTGTAAACTTTTTTATGTTTTAAGATAGCGAACAAGCTGGCTGTCCTGACAGTAAGCTCAGTTGTTAGTCCGGGTACTCTGTGTAGAATGTACCATCTGTCTCTCTGCCAGGTAGATCGTAAAAAACAACAACTGCTTTCAATAGATTACTACAAATTAGAGTAGAGTCGAATGTGGCATCTTTCCCAGATTAGAAACGAGCAAAATTGATCCTGGTCTTGAGTTTTGGCACCGAATGTACAATACCAATACCAAAACCAAAACCAAATACACTTTGTTTTCATAAGCATCGCTTGTAATTCAAAAAACATCGACATTGATTGAACGAGTCAGCTCGACTGTTATTATGTATTATGTAATGGGCACCTATGAAAAAATAAATTAATTTTTATAATTAATTTATTTTTTATGAAAAAAAAAATAATTTTTATAATTAATTTATTTTTTCACATGACAATAAGAGCACATGAAAAAATCATTTTGATTAGTCGTTGTTTCAAAATTTTGTGTTGTTTAATGTTTTTAATGTTTTATTTAAAAAAATATTATGTTTGTTAATAATGGACTATAAATTATTTTAAATTTATAATTATGGGTACCTTAATAAAAATAAGACATAAAATGAACAATATCAAGACTTGATATGCAAGACAAACACTAAGACTAAATAAACGAGACTCTTGTCGCCTCTGTGGTCTAGCGGTCCGGGTGTTGGACTTGACTGCATGAGGTCCCGGGTTCGAATCCCGGGTCGGCCAACAAAAATAAAATTGGATTTTTCAAATTTTAATAAAAAAATGTTGATCGGGATTGGAAATGTGCCCGGTTGGCGATAGGCTTGCCACCTATCACATTGTGGGACTTAGTGTCTTCGGCTAGTCGTGGGTACCTTGGTTGTACCTCTTCGGGGATATGGGCGTGAAGATACATAAACAAGACAAAAATTATCCAAGTCTTGGTCTTGCTTTGCTCATCACTAGCTCAGATAGAGATCGGCCACCATCGTACCTATCCCTACCGTCATAACCACAAGATGATTTACCGGTTCGAAGAGCAGCGTAGCTGGTAGATTTGCACAATATGCCTAACTCCACAGTCACAGGACAACGACGCACCTATAACATCTTTGGTAGTTGTAGTCAAAGGCTATCTCTTACCATTATAAGAGCCATGTGCTTGCTCACTATCTAGCCACATACGTATGTTGTTACACTAAACATACATCTTCACACCAAGTCCCTTACAGTAAGCAGTGAATATCGAGTGCCAAATATAACGATCCTCGCAGACGTATCCAGAGTTTTCCACATTCATTACACTTTTTATACGAACACCCCAGTTTCAGAGACTTTTGACACCACCCTTGGATGAAACCCAAGCGATTAGATCATAGAATTTCAACCTAGGGCTCCGCGGTCATAACTAAACATACATTGAAAAAAGTGAGACTTGGGTACAGGAAAGTAGGTTGCGTCAAATCTTGCGATATCTGACTAGCGAGAGAGACATTGAGAGACCTCTCAGGATAATAGATTGTCTCACGTAAATCTCAGATATCCCCTGAAGGATAATTTAACATATGAGGTTTTCTGTACCCCAGAGCTACATGTGCAGTGGGTGCAGTATGTATTTATTGGTATTGATTATTTATTTATGCAGCGTGCCCCTGCCCCCTGTTCTCTAGCGCACGCCACGAATAGAACGCTCCTGCTGGCTGCTGATCATCCTACTGTGGCATAGACTGGTAAACATATAGAAGTGGATGATTCAAATAATATTCAGTACAAGGATAGTAATAATATAGTACGTAGTAATCTATGATTTAATAATGGCATGAAGATTTAACAGTAGATAAATTTTTTTGTCTGTTTTGTGGGGGGATGAAAAGCGAAGAGCCAACTGTTGCCTCTGCGTGTTTTGTTTGAAAGCTGACGTGTTGGTTCTTAGCTATAGTTTATGGATAACTGTCCAGGTGCTCAAGGTCAGCAGCTCATTTGCAGTTTTTTCGTTAGCATCGATATGAATATCGGACACATTATGGCTATTTATTTCACTTTGAACATATTTGAGACCTAGCAGACCTATCACCTACGAGTGCTGATACTACGGAGCTGATCTGATGACCAAATTCAAAAAAAGGAGACATAACCCTGGAATGCAGCTGCTGGTTAGCTCATCGAGTTTACACTCATTCGATTCTCCTTAATTAGATCTGTTCCTATTTTCTGATGACAAGGATCTGATGATTGAACTGAAAGGTGGCTTATGTATTCCTTTTGTAATATTTACATTACTAAATTAATATGTACATTCAGTTCAAAGCAGAAACTTGAGAACTGACGTGATTGATATGGTTCTTATCTATCATATATAGAGATCTACTATTCAGAAGTTGAAAGTCATCAGCTCATTTGCATGCATCGGAATGGATATCAGACACATTATGGGTATTTATAAAACTTTTAAACTTATGTGAGACCTTACAATTAAAACAATAACAAATTCTGGAACAACTAAGCTGGCCTGATGATGAAGCCCAAAGATAGAAGACATAACCCTGGAATGCTTATTGGTAAAATCTCATTCGATTCGCCTCATCTAGGTCTATTAATATTTTCCAATGTCGATGACTTGATGACAACGACCTGATGAATTTAATGTAAGATGGCTGATGCATCATAGTTTTAAAGATACAACAGTATGTGTCATTCGTATTCTTTGCAGTTCTTCTATAGCAGTGGTGGGCAAACTACGGCCGCGGCCCGAATCCGGCCCGTGAGAGGTTTTAATCCGGCACGCTGAGCGTTTTTTTTTTCAGAACAAATATAAGCCTCCTTAAATAAATAATGGTCGAAAAGTTAAAAGACTATTGAAATTTTAACAATTAAGATACTGAATTTTCACACATATATAACGCGTATTTCATATATTGCGACTTCATAAATCGGTTTCATAATCATAAATAAATAATTGTAAAAATAAAAAAATGCCATATGTTATCTTTATACAACGTTTTATAATCGTTATAGTTACAGATATTTTTAGGTGATTTTATTAACCGGCCCGCTTTAAGATTTATTACTTATTACCGGCCCGTAGTCAAAAAAGTTTGCCCGCCCCTGTTTGAAATCATATCATAGATGAGAGGTGTCGTAAGTTTGGCTTGTTTTGTGCCCGTATGTGTTTGTCTGTGGCATCGTAGCTCCAAAGCAATTGTGATACGTTGCTTCAAACCCCGACGCAAAATGAGGGGTTTTACACACCCCTGAGTATGTCTGTTGCAATAACTTTGAAACGGTTTGAACAATTTCTGAAATGATTCTTGGCTACGTTACATTTAGGTTTTGTCGGGGGCATATTGAAAATTTTTAATTTGAATTTGTGAAAGATGTCTAGCGTGAGCACGCTTTTTGTGAAGCGAAAAATATTAGCCATATTGATTACCTTTTTTTTTCATTTTTGGGATTAATTTTAACGACATCTAAAAAGAGAACTTTTTATTTATTTATTTTTATTTTATTTTACGAGTATTTATTTTTTATTTTTATAGTAATGGAAGGCAAACAAGCAGACGGATTTCTTGATAGTAAGAAATTCACGCCGCCTAGAGACACCAAAGGTGGTAATGGTGCGTTTCCAACCTGAGGCCGGGATGATAGGCCTCGACCAAAAGTAAGTTTACTGGCTACCTTACCCTTCGAACCGGAACACGTCATGGCGGCAGGAATAGGTAAGGCGGTGGTACCAATCCGGGCGAGTCGCTGCGAAACTCGACCACCTAGTAGGATGTCATGGTGTTAGTGACGGTAAGCCTATGCTCGCTTTTTACGAGCTGCCTGGTAGAAAGGCAGATGGTCTATTCTGCACAGGAGCCCGGACCAACACGGGGTTCGCAGAAAACTTCGTGATACATTGTGATAGACGCTTAGCTAGTAAAAATGATTTGCATAAGTATGACAAATTTCTCTGAGTCATGTCCAGTACCTATTATCCTATTAATATTATAAATGCGAAAGTTTGTAAGTATGTATGTATGGATGTTTGTTACTCTTTCACGCTCGAATGGCTGAACGGATTTGTCTGAAATTTGGAAGACAGATAGATTGTGACCTGGATTAACATATAGGCTATTTTTAATCCCGATCGCACACCGGGTTTCTGTGAAAACGCGGGCGAAGCCGCAGGTAGCAGCTTATATATAAATTTCCTGTGACACAATGTTATTTACAGTACTCCTCTGAAACAGCTTGACCGATTCTCATGAAATTTTGTGAGCATATTGAGTGTGTCTGAGAATCGGCCAACACCTATTTTTCATAACCCTCAATGATGAGGGTAAATCACAGCAAAAAAGTTAGCAGAACAACGTCTGACGGTTCAGCTAGTGTTTTATATTTGCCAAGTTTATTGTTTTAAAAGCCGTGTCTATACCACACTAAACCACTTCCGTCGACGACGCACGTTGTGATTGAGTCCACAGTTTACGTTCAACACTAGGCTTGTTATTTCCACACCTCAAACTTTTATCGTGGCCATCTACGACGTACTGGAATTGAATGTTTGTACAAAATCGAGCTGTATTACTGCGCTATTGAGTTAAAATTGATTTGACGACGTGTAGTGTTTATTCAAGCGTGCGGCCGGTTATATTTGACAGGTTTATCGACGCCTCAACGATTCGAACGGCTGCGAGCGAAATGAACTTTGCTAGCATGTTGCCAAAGACTTGTATAAAATAAGTATAGTCATAGTATTGGAAAGCAAACATTTAAATTTCTTGAATACCTAAACGTAAAACGCGTAAAACGCCACTCAGTCTTTTTTTTAACCGCCTCTTTGGACGAGAGGTTCCGCGAGGCTCGAGTGCAATTCACGCCAGGGAATTTGTGATTAACATTTAGATGTTTATATTTCTGGGTATGGGTCTGTTTATTAAATTTGTTTCAGGTATTTATATAAGTATTTATTTTAGTATCGTTGACCTCCGTTCAACTATCACGTCTTTCTGTTCTTTCAATTTCGGAATTAATAGTCGGAATTTTATTTATGAACTAGCTTTCCCGACGAACTTCGTTCCACCCGTTCAGTTTGTACGGGAAAATTTTTTTTCCTAGTTTCCTCGCAATTTTTTTACCCTTTTTCTTATCTTTTAAACCTTCCCTGGACTTGAACA
>NJDC01000696.1:808563-934643 GCA_002245475.1 Calephelis virginiensis | reverse complement strand
AATTAGTAAATTTGCTGTTATGTTGTACCATTTTATTCACTTAGTGCATAAGTAAGTATCATGGGTTTCCTAGTTACCGTCATAATTCACTAAATGAGATTAAGTAAAGAGGATACCGCTTTAGACCCTTAAATGACTTTATGTGACACTTCTGATTTTGAATAATTCGAGATCGACTTTTTTTAATTATATTGGAAGGCAAACAAGCAGACGGATTTCCTGATGGTAAAAAATTCACCCTGCCTAGAGACACCATAAGTAGTAATTGTACGTTGCCAACCTGAGGCCGGGATGTTAGGCCTCGAGCAAAAGTAACCGGATACCTTACCCTCCGAACAGGTCAACGGCAAGCATTGAACGTTATGGTGGCAGGAATAGTTAAGACGGTGGTACCAATCCGGGCGAGTCGCTGCGAAACTCTACCACCTACTAGGATGTCACGGTGCTAGTGACGGTAATCCTATGCTCGCCTTTTACGAGCGGCCTGGCAAGGAAGGCAGATGGTCTATTTTGCAAAGGAGTCCGGATCAACACGGGGCTTGATAAATCGTGTAACTTATGCCCGTTCCAAAACCTAAAAAATATTTTAAAAAATAACTGAGTTTAACCTAGTCTTTGCAGGATCCTACCACACAGTTAGACTTTTTTGTGGTAATTCGGCGAACCAGGGGACGGATTCCTAATGGAAAGTGAAAAATGTAGCCTATTTATATTTTAACATTGTAGATGTTAAAAGTACGTCGCTGTCCTGTGATAGTATTTGTCTGTGGTTTCGCAGCTCCAAAACAATTGTGATAAGTTGTTTCAACCCTATTTGAGGTAGCATAAATTACTATGTGTCTGTTTTTTTTATAATAAAACGAGCGTGGTTATGAATGTGGTATCTTATAGAAAGTACTTAACACTTAGACTTCTGCATTGACATAAGTTAGCAGCAAATGCGATGTCAGTCTCTAAAATTAATAGAACATGCTTGAAAATTTCTCACATCCTTCTTCTGGAGAAGATCTAACATGCTTTCTAAATTGTTAACTTTTACATACATGTATATCTTCACACCAAGTCCCTTACGGGTTAGGCAGATAATATCGAGTGCCAAACCTCACGATCCTGGCACACCTGGACCTCGGAGACTCTTGACAGCACTTTCGGATAACACCCAAGCGAGTTGATGGTGGAATGTCAACCTAAGTCTCGCCGGGTACCTACATCCATCTCCATTCGCATCGTAAGTATATCTGCTGTTGTCAATCTTTCACCTGTCTTTCTTTATTTGTGTCCGAACTAACATCAACACTTTCTTTCAATCCCACTCAACTTTTACATATATTTTACTAACCCAGGCCAGGAAATCTTGACCAGGAAATCACTTTCATCGGATTAATGCCCCAGGCCAGAAAACCTTGACCATTAAATTAAATCCCTTCCATCAGATGACTGCCCCAGGTCAGGAAACCTTGACCAAGAAATCGCTTCCATCAGATGCCAATGATGAAAACTACTCAAGCCGTTATGTTAAAAGATATCATATAATAAAAATTTCAACATCATCATTATTCCTGATGGTTGAAGTAACCTGAGAAATTGCACACTTGAACTAAGACCCCGGACATAAGAGTGACACACCATTAACATCCTTGATGTCTATAGACGACGACTACCACAGACCATGTATCATGAGGATAACTGCCGTTAAACCTTAGAACATAAGAAAATATAATAAAAAAAAAATTTTTGATTGGACATATATCACATGTCTACCTACAAGAAGTCCTTGCCAGTATGTTTGATATCGTATTACTCGAATAAGACATTTTAAATGCAATAACATGGTTAAGGTTGCAAGAAATGTCGTCAGGTTTAACGATTCAATATGGAGTCAGAATAGATTTATTGGTCTGGCATTGTCCTCAGGTGGAAGCAATCTTTTTACTGTAATCGTGACCAGTGTTTGAATATAGTTATATCTTATCCTACCGTGTATGTATCATACATATCTACTGGCGCAGCGTGGACTAATATACTATACGTGAACAAAGTCGCATCGGCGAGGCCCCTTTCCGTTCGTTCCCAAAAGCAACCCAAAAACTTTATTTTATACCTATATTATTACAAAATGATCGTACCAACATGATTTGACATCATACCTACTTAACTAATATTGAAAAAATTATAAGCGCTACGAGACAAGGATAGGAGAGTATTTCAAATAAGTACATTTCAAAAAAGGTTTTATTTTTATTCTTACTCTCTAGAACAGCACTTACTTAGTACTTATTTTTAAATAAATTAATTTACATAAAATAAAAAAAAAGTATCTCTACGACCATATCCCCAAAGGGGTAGGCAGAGGCACAACCAAAGCACCCACGACTAGCCGAAGATACTAGGTCCCATTTACATTGTTACAAAAATAATGTTCTTCGGCTTTTCGCTTAACAAAAACTCTGCTTGGATTGAAAGTATTGCTAAAGCAGACAGTCGTTCCTGCTTCATGCTGTTTCTTAGGTAGTTTTTAATCATTTTAATTTAGAAAAACTTCTTTCTGCGGAACCTGTACTTTCAGGCATAGTCAACATAACTTGTTTGTACTTCAGATACAGAAGAGAGAGTCCAGTATTTTTCAGGATTTTATTTAAGTTATAAATAAACTAAGATTTTAAATCAGGTAGTCCGAGGCCCCTTTAGGCGGGAAGCCGAGGGTGAAGGCCCACTTTTCCCACGCCAAGCTACGCCACTGATCATATCACCTAAGTATTGAACGAATGTTTATCCATATCGTGTTTTCCAAACTAGGTACAAAAGTTTGTAAATACTAAAAGCACCTGAATTAAAGATAAAAAGTGCTCACAAAAGTAAGTAATCATTTCCAGATATTATATGAAATAATAAACTGATAAATAGTGGAAATTAGTTGCTGTCCGCGACTTCGTATACGTTTTGAAGTGACCTTTCGTGATTCGTTATTATAACGAAAGATTTGTCTACAAAAAAAGGTATCCTAAATGTTGACTCAGGATTACCTACTACATTATAAGCTACTACATTGGATTTAGTAAGAATCTTGTTAGTAGCTTAAGTGTGAATAGTGAATAGACCTTTTTCATTTTACTTACATATTACAGAAGAAAAAATAAACTTCATGCTTATTTAATTCCTTTTGTAATATATAACATAAATGTACGAAAAATCAATGTGATCGTTTCATGAAAAGACTTGAGTAATTTGAGATGATGTGGTGTGGCTATGCGTGCTGGTGATGATCACCGTTAGAGTACATTCTTATTCAAATAAAATTTTCACCAGTGTGCGCGTAGCCTTACAATACCACGAAAATAAAAAAATATCCTTCTTAGTGTGAGTGTAACTATAATATGCACTCACACTGACACATTTATTTTAATTAATCCGTCACCAGATAGCGGTAGTTTCCATAGGTTTCGAAAATCGGCAAAGAGGTTTCTCTTTCCCTTTATGGACAGTTACTTTACTCTTTGGAGTTGACCGACGGACCTGTCCCGTATTGGTAAAATATATAACAATGAATGTTGTAAAAAATATATAGCGAATGAAACGACCTTTGTTCAAATCAACGTTACTGTATTGAAACTTCAAACTGCTTAGAGTACTACATTATTTGTATTATTAGAAAGTTTATAAATTTGTTTAGAAATTGGTAAGCCATACATGATTATTGAAAGAAAATTAGCTCGATAGAAAATATCGCGAACTGTCAGAAAAATACGAAAACTTTTTGGTTGGATCATACGATAGTTGCGAAAAATCTTCACCCAGTATGACATCATTGACTTTGTTCATATAATCCTCGTGTTTCAATATAACTATTGCGTTCCCTTTGTCTGCTTTTGAAAGGATTAAATTGTTATCGGTAATCCTGTTTTTTATTGACTTAATTATACCTAATTCTGAATTGAATAGACGAGGAATGTAAAGCTTTCTAATGTCTTGCGCTACAACGTTTTTAATGATGTCATCCTTTTTGTTTAAAACAATCGCTATTTCTGCATCAACTGCCATATTTTCCAACGCCTGATTCAATAAAATACGAAACATCTTATGGGTCGGATCTTAACAGGAAATAATTTGCGAACGTTTAAAATTTTCAAATGCGAATTTTAAAAAACAGAGTTTTATGCTTTAACATGTTTTGTTGCATCTAGACGAATTATGATGAATAAATATTAAATTTAATTAAATATTTGCACACCACTATGTGGTAGAATATGTTGTATGCTTAAATATGTTTGTAACAACTTTTTAACAGACATATTCCGCAAATAAATAATTTTCATTTTCATATGATCTTCCGCAATATTCGTAGCACGCAAGCGTGACAGTTCATCGCTGAACGAGGTCGAGTGAGCGATCCCTTTGCCCACTAGTGGAATAATCAGCTAATACAGATTACAGGATTGTGTCTGTATACTTCATTAGAGATCTGCAACAGCTCGCCTGAATTGATATTGATGTAGCCTTATTCTGTCACTATAACATACCATTGGTGGTAATTCTATTGCACTAACCAAATTTAATTTATAATGCTATCTTTTATCAACGTCAGTACCTAATAGAAAAGGACATAACACGTTTAATGCAATCAGATTGGTTTATACGACATTTGTATAAACGTTCTAGCTATACCTTGGCATATTTCGATTAGAAGCCGTATAAGTTGCTATATCCCGCCTTATTTGACACGTCTAAAAAGTTCTACACTTTTGTTATTATATTTATACCTAAAAAGACAATGAGCACAGAATCGGCACTATTGCCATATTCTGGTTAAGGTTATCGCCTCTGTGGTCTAGCGGTCCGGCCGTTGGACTTGACTGCATGAGGTCCCGGGTTCGAATCCCGGGTCGACCAACAAAAAAAATGGATTTTTCCAATTTTCTAATAAAAAAAAATGTTGGTCGGGATTGGAAATGTGCCCGGTTGACGATAGGCTTGCTACCTATCACATTGTGGGACTTAGTGTCTTCGGCTAGTCGTGGGTGCCTTGGTTGTACCTCTGCCTACCTCTTCAGGGATATGGGCGTGAAGATACTGGTTAAGAGTTTGATAACCTGTAAACAAACACACGCAAGAGGCTTGAAATGAAATTTATTTGTTTGTGGAATATATGCGTTAAGAAGTTGTTTCAAAACAAATATTGCATACCGATATATTTTGCCTCATTGTGAGGTGCAAATATTTAATTAAAAATTAAAAAAAAGTATTTAATTAATATTTAAAGAAATTAAATATTTACACATCTTTTAATATTTAAATCACAGCACTTATTTATTTTTTTAATAAATATCTTATTTATAGTTTTAAAAGCCTTTATTACAAACAACTTTAAAAATAGATTAACGTTAATCCTATCTATAGTACACTACCACCGTTTCCGGCCCTATTCAGTCAGGAGAAGAAACTGCAAAACAAACTCTCCAGCAACCAGGCACATTACCTATATCCTTGTAATTCCAGTTTTGGGCTAAAGTTAAAATAACGTCTTCGGTACCTGTAAATTGACGTCTTATACTTATCATCTGTTTGTCTTCTTTTATTATACAAAGTGGCATTTATACGGTTCTTAATAAATACATGAATATCTCTGGACAGATTAAACAAATGTTAAGGTAGTCGACAATTCGTATACCTATACACAAAATAGAAATCTATGTAAAGAAAAACTACTAAACTGCGTACAAAAGGAAAGATAGACATCTATATTCAACACACAAATACCTCAGCTGAAATCGAACCCGAGTTTCGCGATTGGTAAGTGAAGTCGGGCTTTTATTAGTGTTTTTTTATTAGTCCACTAGGCGGTCTATAGAAAGATTATATTCTTAAAGAAAAGGGAATGGTAAGTATTATTATTTTTATGAATTGTCCCACCGAAATTGTCCACTCGAATATGACTAGACATTTCTTTTGATAATTTAAATGTACATTATGATGGATGATGTCACATAAATCAGGATGCACTTACCCAGTTAACCAGTTACAGTAATGTGGCTGAAAGAGATGGGTGATCCATCATCAGGTCGGTGACAGCGGCCACAATTGGCGGTTATTTAATAACATAGCTTGTTAGCACTGTCTGCCGTTGATAGTGTCGAGTAGTTTAAATGATCTGTAGATCTTCTGCTGATAGCAACATCAAGTTTACCCTCAACTCTTCGAACTGGATAGCGACATTGAGGAACAGTTAATACAGCGGTAGGAATAAATCTTTAAATTATGTGAAGCGTTTAAAGGTGGACGAGGTCAAGTCAAATCTCAGTTAATCTTACTCCGGGGAGAAATTTTTTGTCCGCAAGACTATCTTCACGCCGTTATCTCTGCACAGGAAGGCAGAAGTTCAATTTTGGCAACCATGATTAGCCAAAGACAGCCACAAGTGATAGGTGGCAAACCTATTGACAAACAGACATTTATCTAATTATCGCGATGCTGTTTTTTATTAGAAAACAGAAAAACACATTTCGAGTTGCCCGACAAGGGAATCGAACCCGGGGCCTCATGCAGTCAATGCCAACACCAGGCCACTAGATAGGGGCGATTTTCAGCAATTAAGAGGTTACATTGCAAGATAGTAATACTCAATTAAGTTCTCATCTATATTTATAAAAAATAATACTTATTTCGCGTGGTCCTCATATCACACCTGAACGGATGGACCAATTTCGATCATTATTTTTTGTTGTCTTAGTTATTGTCGGGAGAAAGTTCTGCAATACTTTATTTTTTCCATACAAAGTATTAGTAGCTGCAGATGTGTAGTATAAGAGTCTCGTAAGAGACTATCGTCTATTTTAATCACTAAAATTGAAACCATGACTAGTTTTGTGGTTTCCCTCTGATTGGCAGTAGTACCTCATTACCGTCTCACCTATTCCTGTTACCGTCGGATCAGTGCTCCACATGTTTCAGATCTAGAGAGGCAATAAATTAATTCCAGAAACTCCGACTGGTAAAGCACCATTAACATTTTAGGTAGGTAGGCAACGTCTATAAGCGATGTCTGTTTTTACTATGTTCTATGTTACCATGTCCCCGTATTGGTCCGGGCTCCTTTGCAAAATAGATCATCTGCCTTCCTGCCAAGCAGCTCGTAAAAGGCGATGTTAGGCTTACCGTCATTAACACCGTGACATCTGACTAGGTGGTAGTGTTTCGCAGCGACTCGCCCGGATTGGTACCACCGCCTTACTTGTCAGTGCTTGCCGTTGACGTAATCCATTTCAGAGTATAAGGTAGGCGGTAAACTTACTTTCGCTTAAGGTCTAACATGTCGGCCTCAGGTTGGCAACGCACCATTGGCACCTTTGCTGTCCCTAGGTGGCGTGAATTTCTTACTATCAGGAAATCGGTCTGCTTGTTTGCCTTCCAATACCATAAAAAAATCAAAAAGTCTGTCTAAGTGTTGAACTTCTAAAACTCGTAAGGCTAATGGTATTTTATTTAAAATCTCATCATACAAGATAACAATAAAGCATTTTAAATTCTAAGCCATAAATAAGCTTCGAAACATCCATTAAATCTATTACAAAATGGCGACGCTTACAAACACTTATTAAAATTCAATCGACGTCTCCAAACTCCGTTGTTATCTCGTTTAAATTCAATTTGAGATCAACATCTCGAAAATCTGATTCCAATATATTGAGACACGAAATATGTTAATTTTAAACGCCAAGTTATGGCAACAATGTGCCAGTAAGTTGATTCTTATGTTACTACATTATAATGTGAAACTTATTCATGGCCGCGACTTTGTCGATACGTCATTAAACTATGTAGTTTTAATTTTATATATAACTAGCGGCCCGCCCCGGCTTTGCACGGGTATTAAATATACATATAAGCCTTCCTCTTCAATCACTTTATCTATTAAAAAAAGACGGGTTCCGGCAGAAGTGAAAACTTGAATATTAACGTTGTGCATTATTGATATTTTGGAATCGTTAGGGAATAATTTTGCACGAATTGCTTTATTATCAGTATGAAAGTACTATAATTTATGCATAAATATTATTTTCATATCAATAACCAGGGTTTGGCTTGACAAAAACTCGCTAAAGTAAGACCACGTGACGGCTAGGAGAGTATTATCTGTACAACGAACATTGCTCGTCTACACATAAAGCTTAATTTCAAGATGGAACAAATAGAGCAATGTCTGTTGATATTATACGTATCTGCTATCTGTGAGAATGTAATGATAGGTATATTGCGGCGTATTATCCATTGCGCATCCTATACTCTTCGGAAATATCAAAGCAATACAAAAACAGCAATGAATATACGTTTTATTTTAGATCTCGCCCCGTCTTATTCGCGCATGCGCAGTGCGCCGTCTTACGTTCTGACGATCTGACGCGAGTTTAGAAGTTTTTATCCATTCCAAAAAAAGTGCGCAACGCCGCTAAAGAAGTTTTCACTTCAAAAAACCGCATCAATATCCGTTGCGCAGTTTTAAAGATTTAAGCATACAAAGGGACATAGGGACAGAGTTTTATACTTTGTTTTATACTATGTAGTGATATCTTTTTCTTGGTTGGTTTTTTAACCGATCCTCAAGGTACATAGTACATACAGTACTACTGTTTAAATTACGCACTTCAGCTTTACACTTTTTACACTTTATAGTTTTATATTTAAATTGGCTGCCTTAATTTCAATTTAAGCGAAATGATTAATTATGTAATGACGACTCTATATAGATGTCTTTAAAATACATTCGGATTTCCGAAGCTTGACGAGTATAGCCTAAGCGCATAATTTGAATAGTACTACTGTACATACATAGTACAAAGTACATAATGTAACTTGCAATAGCCAAGCAATAATAAAATATATTATCTGTTTAAGAATTACTGGTGATAGAGTGCTATACAGCAACTTACTCAGGTTACCTATTCCTTGAGACAGTCATGTTCCAGCCCGGATGGAAGAGTAGCTGGTAAGACTTGCACAATAAGTCAGACGTACACAGACAGACACAGATAGATGGAAAGCGACGCACCTGTAACATCTATGATGTCTATCAGAAGAGTAGAGTGCTTATTCGATAACCTCTCAAATAAAAAAATAATTGCTAAATCGTATCACGTAATAACAAAACTTACAGAGGTATTCTAAAACTCTAATGTTATTTGACACATAGCAATCGATCGCATGTCGATCGCTAATTGCTAACTTTCGAATCACAGCCGTACTAATTTGAGTTTAAAGCGTTCTAGGAAACTATTTTAATTAAGTACTTTTTTAGAACATCTTCAATAACAGCTCTTTTACAATTTAAAACACGAATAGGCCAACAAACATACATATTCCTTGACATCAAGCAGAGTTATTCCCCTATGGAGTTGCTTCTACTAAGCCGATTAGGAGCAACAATTATTTTCATTTGCCATCACCAAAAAATGAACTTCCAAAAAAAATCGACTTTGATTGCACACAAACCGGGAGATATTAGTAGTTTAAGAAGGACCTGTCAATCTGACAAGCGACTGCGCATACGCATACATTTGGACACAAACAAATAAATTCGTCTATCGACGCTCGTTCGTGCCGTTTAAATAAACATGAGCAATTCACTTCAAACATAATATGTACTTTAAAGCCTTTGTATTGAAGTTCAATTTTCTTTGCTACACAAGTGTATTAAAAAACAATTTTCGAGTGATATTTAAATTTCGAAAACGTTTATTTTTTCTATGTAATCAAGTCGTTTGGCTTCTGGAATCACTTGATAATCTGTTTTATTTACAATTCTACTTTACTGGCTGGTGATAGAGTTGTGTTTTGAATGTGGTGGTGATTAGTTAAAGGTTGGCTCATATTGCACAGGGCGGATGCTGCGGTGGAATTATTTTTAGATTAGTATTGGGCGGATGCATGAACGAGGTGTAATATTGCACTGTTTTTTATTTTATTGGTCGCTAAATGTTGGTATTTAAATTTAACTACTGTTGTGCTCCATTTGTAAAATATTAAATATCTGACAGTTGTCAGGGTTGGTGTAATCCATCTTGAATTTCCTAGTTGAAGATCAACGTAAGAATTATTATTACTAAGTATTTTAAGATTAAACACTTGGACTTTTTCTACTTGCAGTCCAATTAATGAAAAAAGCTAACGTACATCTACAAAACAGTTTCGAGTCTTAGGTTCTATCAAATTAGTAATAGAGTCTTTTATATTTAAGGCAAGTACCTAAAAGCTTCACAATGTAGAGAACGAGAAGTGGCAAGAACTTCACAGATTGTCGTTCAGGACGTCGAACCATTTGGTCATAAGTTAAATCATGGACCAGCAAAAACCATCCCTCCACTATTTCATCAGGAATTAACTCTTGTGAAAGACATAAGCTGCAATTAGAAAATCCAATTCTTATGGACTCAATGTCATATATAGACTTTACTTCACATGGATAAAAATGACGACAAGGCATTGTAAAAAATGTAAAGTGTCTGGCGACTAAAATAAAATCATCTTATAGTTACTGATGGACTCGTAAAAATCCAACTTTAATAATACATCTGTCGAACAAAAGCAAAGTACAATTTATTAAATTTTACAACCTGAAAAATCTATCAATGAATGTCTTATTTGTTATAATATTTAAAAAAACACAAGAAAAATATGTGTACCTAATTTGAAAAAAGTTAATTTATACACCATTCCCTTAAAAAGATTGTTCATATAACTCAAGCTATACTTTTTTGGCATATGTAAGTAACATGTTTAATCTCTGCAATGTAACATTAAAACTAATAAATAATGTCGAATTGTTTCATAAATTTCTGAACAACTGTTAGGAATCCCAAAGACATAACGTTTTGAAGAATTTAGTGACTGTCAAAATAACGGGTTATATTCGCATAAGTAACAATTAGTCTGTCGCCAGAAAGCGCTAACAAGTGCACGCATTAATATTAGTCAGGGTTATTTATAGGAGCCCGATCGCACTGAAGCTATATGCTGAATCACAAACTTATTTTGTACATCGCCTCCATCATTCTCATCCACACACGAGGGGAATTAAAAACCTAGTCGTAACAACCAAGTCAACGTATGGCTTAACAACCAAGCTTGCTTGATGGTATCCGAATGTTTTTGTTTTCTAATACATATATCAGAAACAAATAGAATTTGAAAAAAACAGTGCTATTTCTGTGTAACTAACACACATAATAAACACATATTTCGATATATCACTTACTAATATAAAGACCTAATTTAAAAAATATATCTATTAAATCTAAATTATGTAAAAATAGTTGTTATAACATTGCAGAACAATAAATGGTATTAATTGCTCCTCAAATCAATTATAAATATAATTGCACTAAGAATAGGAAAAAAAGACGAGTCCGTTGAGCTTCTTTCGCCATATCTTTTCAGTCAAAAGCCGCGTTCCTATCCAGTAATAGTTTCTCGAATTATACAGATGCATCACAAGTACCCACTGAATTTGTCCACATAAAATAAACGATTTCAATTATTTCAATAGTATGTAAATGTAAACAAGTCTTTACTAAAAAGTTTGCATTCAAATCAAAATCATCGTTAAAAGTAAACCAGAAATTTTTAAACATACATCTGGAGTATCGCACTATAAAGTAATAAAACGTAGAGTCGGATACAAATAGAATGTGAGAAACTTGAGTCATTTGAAATGTTGTCTTTGAGTAAGATGGAAGAGATAACTCAACGAGCTATCTAGCTAGCTATAAGAAGCTCAACGAAGATGATATCGAATGCAAAGATAGATATGATAAAGATAAAAAGAATACTTTCGTGGTCACAATAAAAAACAGAAGAGGAATTATGACCAGCCACTTATCGCTTCATGATGTTATGTGCTTGAAAAACATAAATCTGTAAAATGTGGAAAAACAGGGAGTGGTAATAAAAGAACTTCAATCAACTATATGAGAAAATGTATCGTATTTCTAAATGTCGTGTAGTGTGAAAACCAGACAAGAGATAGGAATAGAAATTACTTCATCAGCAAGTACTTCAAAAGAGATATTCTATCACAAGTTTTGGAGTATTTGTGTTGAATTTTTTTTGTTTTGTAAATCCATCCGAATATCTCACGACACTTTTAGCGCATATTCTTGAAGTAGGGATGTGATGACCCGTTGTATGATGGCATGATATAATGAGCTCACTAATGAACAAATTTAAGTTTAGATTTCTAGATTTCACTGCCCCATTGTGCATTCAGCCTAACTAACTAGAAAGACTAACTATAATCTAAACTAGTAAAGTTCTACAAAAATTACTTAGATTAGCACCGCTGTCTAAACTACCCCGGCTATGTTAGTTGAGTTTTTAAATTTTGAAAAAGATGTAATAATTAACAAAAGGGAAAACCTACGCGAGAGAAGCTCTAAATTGTTGTGCGCCACAACATAATTTATGTAAAACGTGTACTTCTTACCGTTGGTCGTTGGTGTGGTTCTCTTTGGTCGAGTGGCTAACATACACGTCTAACTACATCGACTAACCGCGAGGCTCGGGTTCGATTCCCAGGGGCAGGCATTTGTGTGATAAACATTTGGATGTTTGCATTTCCAGGTCTGGGTGTTTATTAAATTTATTCTGGTATCTATTTAAATATTTCTATGTATTACTATCGTTGACTAGTACCCATAACACAAGCATATAATTTGGTTACTTTGGGGCTAAATTCAATTTGTTTAACTATATTATATTTATTGACTTGAGGTTTTACATTAAAAGAAACCACGCCTAAAATTTATTTTACAAAGGCTTACACGTGGTCTATTTAGGCTCTCAAATTCATATCAACGTACGAAAGTATCAAATTAATCGTCCCCGACGCCTCCGCCTACCTTTTATATTCTAAGTAACACTTTGTAAACTAATACAATGCATCCCCCTGACAACACGAGTGACAACCCAAGTGGGCTGCGTGATTCAATGCGATTTAATATTCCACAAAAAATAATGTAAAAACACGGTTTCCATTGAATTGCCAAACGATTTTGCTGATATCGCTTAAATGCTCTAAAAATCCGGTGTTGGGTTGACTTCGTGAGGTTTTAGATTCGATTTCAGGGCCGGTCTACTCGAAGAGTGTATCTTTTTAATTTTTTTTAAATAAATAAATTATTTTTTTCCGGGATTAAGTAAGTACCCGGTTGGCCATACATTTGTTATCTATCTGTTGCAGGACTATGAGTACCTCCGACTAATCGTGAGTGTCTGGTTGTAGCTTGGCCTAAATCTTTAAACATGAGACATGGACATGAGTTTAATTGCTTTCCACTTTTTTATTTTACTGATGCAGTGACTTTGTCTCAACTTTTATATGACATTGTCTCAACAATCCAAAGTTAAAAGTTGTAAACCTAAATAAAAAAAGTCCCGGTTTGTTATAAACCAAAATATTTGTTATAAGTATTCCTTAATAGAAAATTTTATTATCTGACTCCATGTTATAAATAATAATACAATTTGTAAAGAAAAATATATAAAATACTAGCGGCCCGGTACGTGCTTCGCTACGTATCTATATGAACGCATGAATGAGATAACATAAAAAAAAAACAAAAAAAACAACTGGAAATAGTTTCAATTTGACAGAAAAATTACCCATTAACAAAACGATCCGCCGTTTATTGAATTCATTTGTTACAAAAAATGTGATAAATTAATGAATTTTGGTGCC
The DNA here is from genome assembly GCA_002245475.1 of Calephelis virginiensis. Classification (NCBI taxonomy): domain Eukaryota; kingdom Metazoa; phylum Arthropoda; class Insecta; order Lepidoptera; family Riodinidae; genus Calephelis; species Calephelis virginiensis. The sequence goes on along the minus strand of NJDC01000696.1, from coordinate 920,920 downwards.
ATCGAGAGAAAAGATGGTCGAAGTTTTTTCATAATTATTGAATTTCGTGTTAATATTGAGTGAAATTAGTCAATTTTGTTGGTATTTTGTACAATTTTGTTCAGTGAATGTGCACAAATGAAATAATCATGAAGAAATTAGCGTATCGTATATTTCCTCGTTGCCGCCAAATCTCTACATGAGCTTGTGTAAAAAGGCCACCGCTTTACCCAAGAGCCTGACATGACTTACTGACAACTTATGACTGATGACTAATTATAATTGATATAAAATTGGATGCAAATTTCTACTTGACTAATGGCAAAATACTAATGAGATTGCCAAAACCTAAAGAAAGAAAAAAGAAAAGAACCGCTTTACCGATTTTATGCAAACTTCACATGAACCATCCACTAAGTAGTCCGAACAAAGCATAAGCATTTGGTTTGGATAGTTGAGCCCGTTCTTGAGTTATAAAATTACAACGAAAAGTGGCATTGGGTTTTATATACTCGTAAAAAGATAAAGACTTGGCGTCAATTTATTATCAGAATAAAATTTACTGCACTTTTGTTTGGTTTCTTATTTGTCTTCCGCTAGTGGTACTTGTGGTAATGACCAATGTTTTTTTGTAATTTAACATAAGCTTACAATTATTCTAACTAGAACAACAATTGGTTATCAACAGGCATTTGAAGATTCCTTAATCACGTTGATCGTGAGACAATGGACACGTACAATCTTAACAAAGGAAAATCCCCTTAAAGCACACCATTTAAGATGAGGCTCATCTGAATGGATTCGCTAATGCAACAATTGTTTGCCTACATATTGTGTTGTGATCCTAATATTGTGATTGTGACTGGGGTTTCGTCATGGTCTTCTATAATTTTATTACATTATACTAGTGGCCAATACATCGACGAACAACTTACATCCAAGCTTCGAATAACACAAATTTTATTTCCGATAGTGATACAGCATATAACCGACTGCTATATATTTGAGATTGCAATTGCCATATTTGAGATATTCGTTAAAAGGGGTCCAAAGTTTCTTGCTTCACGTATTAGTATTAATATGATACCACGGAATGAGCGAAGGATATCTACTTCAAGTTTTAATTATTGCGCTTTCAGATAGCATACAAGTTGGGCGTACTCCCAGCAGAAAACTCGTGTCTTAATGTATGTTCGGACGCCCGAAAATCTTAAACATATATTAATAAACTTTCGTAAGAAACCGTAGTTTGATCTAACTCAAGAGTTAGATTATTTCTATCTCCGATGTCTCGATGGGTTTCTTCGGAAGAATAAATAGCTTCAATTTAATCGAAGCCGTAGATAATATCGAGTATTCTGATGTATTTTATTACCCTGTTGCTGTTCCAACATAAGGAAATACATAAGTTTTGTTAAAACTTGTGTGTTTTTAAATTGTGTGTTTTTTGTTTGTGTTGTGTTATTTTTTTTCCTTTTGTTTTAAAAAATGTGTTAAAGCATTTTCCTTAATATAAATTATAGTACTTAAACAAAAAAATAAATAATCCCTGATAGAACCTATGTGTAGCTAAAAACGTTTTCACCTTTGCAGCAAATAAATAAATCCGAATCGAAATCGGTACATCCGTTCAAAAGCTGTCATGCTACAGACAGACATACACATACAGACACGTCAAAGTTATACCAAAATTAAAAAAAATTTAAAGGTTAAAAAAATATATCTCTAGACATATAACTCAAATAGAACGTTAGCAAGTTATAGGCTGACAAATATCAATAACCCCGACAAATCATCTGTAATATAGTAGGTGCTCCTCTTTTACCGCCATTGATTAATAACAAAAATTACTAGAATAAATTTAATAAACACTTTACAGACATCAAGATTTTCATAACACGCATGCATGGGCCCGTCGGAAATTGAACCCGAGTTTTGCGGTTAGTCGGTAGCGATAAGCGTGAACGCTAGCCCCTCGACCAACGAGGCGAGGAAATCAACAATAAAAATATCTTAGTAGACTCATTTTAGATATCCAGACTATGACGCATGTTGCTGTAGTCATGTGGATAGAATGGCGAATAAAATTTTGACGAAACAGATATACAATTCGAATATTTTTGAATGTAAGTACCTGGAGAGACCCAGGTTAACATTCTACGACCAAATCGCTTAAGAATTATCCGAAAGTGGTGTCAAGAGTCTCCCAAATGTGTTTTTTGAAAAGAGTAATGAATATGAAAAATAGCCAGCTCTCTATTAATCACATTTGTAACTAGATACTCTCTAAAGATATGTATGGATAGACTAGACGCGCAATTACAAATCTCCAAAGATTTAGCTTGAACTAACCGTCTGGTCCAAGTAGAAACAGTTTAATGCTATCAATTCGTTGGAGTTGGGTGAAGTAGAAGTAATTGCTAACATCGCTCACCGTATGAGATAGCCCCGGGGCTAATCCTACACTCGCTAATGCATGGTAAATGCCGTTAAATATATTACCGCCCCTCGCGAACTTCGCCCTCTGGCGGTTACTAATCACTTCATACCGACACATTACTTTAGGAGATAAAGCATCATATCTGTCTTATCATTTTCTAAATCTTAAACAGAGTCAAAAACAGTTTTTTTAACTTAAGTTCTACAGGGTGTTAGGCGTATAGCTAGACAAACGAAAATATTAGAAAGGTGGCATCATTTGGATACACTTCCGAAAAGAATGGAGTTTATAATGGATGTTATTTTTTACTGGATTTTTAACTATCCCAAAATTTCAACTCTTAGTGAAATAACTTTTCTGTTTAGAGACACAGCAGCTTCAAATAAAATTTATTTGTATTGCACTTATTTACTAAATTGAAATATAAATAAATAAATAAATATTTTACGAGAAATTATCATAAAAGTTAAAAATTCAGAAAAAATAATATATTAAGTTAATTTTTTGCCGGAAGTGTTCCCAAATGATGCGGCATTTTCACCATTTTAGTTTCTCCAAGCATGCACGTAATAACACTGTGTATAAAGAAAGGATCTATTACCTTTCGAAAATCTGCAGATGTTACCGATTCATTTAACTAATTCCATGTCTTTCATTTTTCAAGAGACCAAGTGAAAGGGATTAATTTTTATAACTATTTTAATTTAATAGGTACTTAAATTTTATTATATGTATGATATATATTAAATATTTATAATAGACCCCCAGCCTGCTAATGATTAAGCATGGATGTCCGATGATATGCATGACTCCCGAGAATAACAATATGCACCTCAGCAATGTGGGCCACCGGTCTTGACCACCGTGGATGTGACGAATGAACTAAGATGATTAATGAACATTGCCTTTAATTTGATATTACGTCTCGATATAAATTATCCCTTGGATCTTTCTGTCAATTTAAATTGGAAATAAAATTGAAGAGAACACGCGCTAATAAAATTCAATAGTTACTACACGTATTACGAGGGTGGATCCAAAAGTTTTAAGCCCGACCAATAAAATGAAAGAAAAGTGGGTTTAAATTTATTTTTATTTTTCGACATAGTCTCCATCTAGCTCAACACACTTCTTTCACCTGAACTGCAACTTGTTTATCCCCTCGAAAAAAAAAGATTCCGGAAGGTCGGCGAAATAGTCGTTTACTGCGACTATCACCTTATCTTTGGTCTAAAATTTCGAGCCACCCAAGTGTTTTTTTTAAATTTGGAAATAAATGATAATCCGTTGGGGTTAAATCCGGCTAATAAGGTGGAATAAATCTTAAAGTTTGGATAGATGCATATTAATCGAGCAAGTCAAATGTGAACTTTTCTCGATTTAGTCCGGATTTCCTGTGTAAATTAGACTACCTGCCTCCCTACTTGGCAGCTCTTAGCAAGTGGACACTTCTGACACAGTACAAACATTAAACAGTATGCGTCATCAATGCGCAACTTTGTGTGAGTATTTCGCTTCGAACGTTTATAACTAGTTTCCATACTGTTTCATATTTTTACTGTGTTTCTCACGTTTATGATGTGTCAGGGCTACAAGCGTAGCCCGAAAAAATAAAATAAAAACTAAATGGAGCTGAATGAAATTTTCCAAGGAGCTAGATTACAGTCTAGAATAAAATATAGGAATTTATGTATATGTAATGTATGTTTCGGCTGTTTGGTAATTACATGAACGAGAGTCCAATATCTCTACCAAGCGGGTAATCTGTGCGGTAGTTATAAAATTGACAATAAATAAATAAACTTAGTCCATCCTACTTTTTCCGAATATTTCCCTATAATTTTCCAACACCACATCCTTCATGCGGCTGCATTTTAACTATCTTCTTCACCCAAAGAGCGACGGAAAGGAACATGATGGCAGAAAAATACGACGCTGAACTGACAGATGGAGTAATACTATTATTTGGTCTTAGTAGAAGCAATTTAATAGTATCGATTTGTTATAAAGAAAGTAATAATTGATTCCATCATTCAAATGAGATATCGCCGGGGCTAATCTACTATTTTTTTTATTGAGAAATGAGCATCTAATTTTAGACAATGTTTAGTAAAACATGTCTTCAACGAGTGTTTAATTAACTTTTTCTAGTGAGACGTATGTTTCTAAATGTCAAGTTATTACATAGGTTCTTACATCTATATCTGTGACATATTACATTATTCATTCGAGATTCGTAAACCAGGTCGTATTATAATAAAATTTATGAATGTTCACGTACATACAAATTAAATTTGATCCTGTTGGAGAGGGAGGCTCACTCTTGGCTGCTACGGCTGCTACGACTGCTACGAGAGGTATACGGTAATTGATTTAACGTCAAGGGCTTCAAAAATTTTCAAGAACTCTTGATTACATCGTTAATGAAATACGGAATTTGGAGTGTAATGTAATACTCGTTGCAGTAGCTAAGTCTATTAAAATCATGTGCCTTCTTTTGGCTTTCTAAAGATGACTGATAATAGAAGAGTTTTATTTTAATTGTAGCATTTAACATTTAGTGGTAGGTAAGTACTACTTAATTGATAAAATACCAAATTCAAATATATTCATCACGTTGATTCAAACTCTTGTGATGAGTCTTTATAATTCGAAAAACTATCACTGGATCGGAACGCGGTCAAATTTTGGAGATTCTGTTTATTATAACTGTTTTAATATTGGTGTAAAAACTTTGTACCCATTTTTACTCACTTTTTATATAAATAGGTAATTGACATCAAAACAGAGTTATTAGCAATAAAATTCAGGATTGTAGTTTAGGTATAAATAAATAATAAACAAGTAAATATCCCTGGCCTAATTACACAAAATGAATCTTAATCCCAGAGTAAGCAAATTATATGCTCGTGTTATGGGTGTTAGTCAAATGTTACAAAGAAATACTTAAATAGAGACCAGAACAAATTTAAACTCCCAGACCCAGAACTGCAGATCTAAATGTTCATCACACAAATGCCTGTCCCCGTCGGGAATGGAACTTGAGCTTCGAGGTTGGTCGGTGTAGTTAGGCTTGTACGCTAGCCACTCGACCAATAAGGCGGTCAACTATAGTATGCAGTTATAATCTATGTAACAAAGGTATGCAGTAATAATTAATATTTTAAGACACATGAAACGAGACCAATCGCACCTTAAGATTTACGTCCCTCGCAAAAACGTTGCCGCTAACATAATCATAATCACAGCTTTAATTCCGCTTGTTTTGCTAGCTATTAAACATTTAGTTTATTTTGTTAGTATTTTCCCTAGTTGATCCGGGTTCATTGTGTAGAGTAGACCTTTTTGTCTTTGAACTGCCTACCGGGCAGTTTATAAGAGGAAGGATGTGCTAAATGGATCACACAAGAGCACTGGTGGTAAAGTGCTGTGCAGAACTTGCCTTTATCCATTGCCCTAGGTTTTCCTGCCGCCAAAATGACAATATCATGTTCCGGTCCAGAAGCTAGAGTTGCTAATTAACCTAAAACCTGTAGCCCTAAAACCCCGGCCACAAGACAGCGAATTATCTCGTCGTCATCATCATCATCATCAGCGCCACAAGTCACGGTTACCAGCCGCTTGTATTTAGCAACTCCAAACGACTTTGACCAGATCGTCAGTCCACCGGGTGGGAGGTCGTCCAACACTACGTCCTCTGGTGCGGAGCTGCCACTCGAGAACCTTTCGCGAATTATCTATAACATCATTAGTGTCTAACATATAGCTATAATATATATGAGATCACGGCTGCCTTTTACCATCAGGAGATTCTTCTACCTGAAGTATTAAATACATACGCTATATGAGGAATAATCGCGTCACAATTTCAAAAAATTGGAATCGATATTTCCATTTTTCGTAGTCGACTAAGGAGGAATAATTATGTAACAAACAATTTCAAAAATGGTCGAATTGATCATTTCATTTTTCGTAGTCGGTAAGCAACGTTTTACAAATTTTGACTTGTTTTATAGCTACTGAATTTCTATACCGCGTTTGACGATTTCCCAACTTCGTAGAAACTCGAGCTTCAATTGCTAAATTAGCGAAATTTCCTGAAATTTGCCGCGTGATGTTTTACCGTTATTTCCATGAGTGTCATCAAATAAATGTATGCAGTGCGCTCGCTCGCGCGCCTCTTCGCTTTTGCTAATTTACCTATTAGGTTATTAGTTTCATGATATGTGCAGGCTTTTTCGTAAACGCATTTTATAAATTTAACTTTTTTTGTAGAAGAGCAACGAGGAAACGGTATAAAGTGACTGTATGAAACTCTTTCTTCCAAAAAGTATGGTTAAACGTTAATTAACTTAATATTTTATAGACTATAATGAAGTACGCAATTAAAACATTTCCCTTAATTACCGACATTAATTAAAAACTCAAGTGGGTACCAAAGTAATTGTAATTTATATCTTTTTAATTATTTTTATTTCTTAATCATAATGTTTGTAAAACTATATAAAATATTCCTCTTGTTAGTTAAGTAGGTCATATTTACTAAAAGTCAAAATACTCAACTACGTGAAATTTTAAAGCATGGAGATTATGATTTATCTTCTTTGACTGTTAATGATAAACGCCTTTATTTGATATCTATGTTGTAAATCATCGAATATAAATACTCTTTAGTAAGATTTGTAAATTAAAAGTTATTCATTTTTCTTTCTCTCTTTAGGTTTTGGCATTCACGTTAGCATTTTTCCTTTAGTCAAGAAGAAATTTGCATCAATTTGCATAAAATTTACCAAAATCGAGATTCAATTATAATTAGTCATAAGTCGTGTCAATAAGTCTTGTGTAAAGCGGTGGCCTCATTACTCAAGCTCATGTAGTGAGATTTGCCGGCAACACGATACACGATAAACTAATTTCTTCATAATTATTTGTCGCCTCTGTCTGTCGCCTCTGTGGTCTAGCGGTCCGGGTGTTGGACTTCACTGCATGAGGTCCTGGGTTCGAATCCCGGGTCGGCCAACATAAAGAAAATTGGATTTTTCCAATTTTCTAATTAAAAAAAATGTTGGTCGGGATTGGAAATGTGCCCGGTTGGTCATAGGCTTGCCACCTATCACATTGTGGGACTTAGTGTCTTCGGCTAGTCGTGGGTGCCTTGGTTGTACCTCTGCCTACCTCTTCGGGGATATGGGCGTGAAGATACTTCAATTATTTCATTTGTGCACTTTCACTGAACAAAATAGTACAAAATGCCACCAAAATTGACTAATTTGACTCAATACAAACACGAAATTCAATAATTATAAAAAAACTTTGACCAACTTTTCTCTCGATGTAGCCAAAACCAGTCATTCATTTTATGAATCACTCCAAACAATAGCGTCTTCTGTCAAAATCAAGATCAAACAAAGTCAAATTGATCAAGATCAGTTAAGTGTCAAAGTATCAATTCCAAAAACAAACGAACCAATTTTAGTGTATAAAATCCACATTACATGTAAATTCACAAGAAAACTACACAGAAATATATGAAAAAATGACATAATAGTAAAAGTGTAATTTTCACGCGTCGGTGGTCTTTTAATTGCAGCCATAAGGAGGTTTTACAACATCCTGGAGCCGGGTCAATTACGGCTTTTGTTTACATATTTTGTTTATATATATTTGTTGCTATTACGTGTTTAGTGCGCGTCCATAGCTAGACGAATGAGACACACGGTCATCGCGCTCAGAGAGCATCGCGTAATGATTTCTCAACTTTGATCCTTACTCTCAAGTTACGTGTTTTTTAACCGAGTCATACAAGTTTGTCAATTCGTATGTATGTTATTTTCATGTTTACTTGACTAATAATAATTAGATTGAGGTTATTTATCAAGATCCTGCAAGAGTAACTCAAGAATCACATAACGAAGCGAAAAAATACCTCAGTTATGCCCTGCATTTCAAAGAGAGTTATTAAATCGTGACGTGTTGATTTTGTTAGGTAAGACTCAAGTTTTATATTAATAACCTATCTAAAGATAGAGATAGGTCTTCTAGAGTTTTGTTGCTAGCAAATTTTTATTATTTTTTTGAAAAATAACAGTGATTGCTAAGCAAGTGATCTAAAGTATATTTTATCTTAGATAGATTATTAATATTTGCTATTTTTCTAGGAGTAAGTTAATCAATGAAACGATTACGTACTTTTCATGTTTAAACTTAATGTAACTGTTAAAACGCATGCATATGTTTAATGTTTATTAAAAATATTAGAATGATTATTAAAATATGTAGCCTCAGATAGACAATGATTTGTTGTGTACTTGTTGTTGAACCTTTATAAAGGCCTTGCTATTGTGTAGGTATAAAATTTCTGCGAGACATTTTATCATTATTGAGATCATCAACATTATTTGGCAAAAAAAATATTGCTCATATATTTACATAGCAAAAATCAACGGGAAACGCTATTTAAGTAAAAGTAATTTTGAGATAGATCAGACAGAATTTAAATAAACGCATGCTTAACGTCAAAACTCTGGTATTTGTTAGCAATCCATAGAGTTCACGGCTCTCCGGCGTGGTGGTAGGAGACAATTATAGAAGAGATTGATACACCTATTGTATAAGACTATCGGCAACCCTACCCTCCCAATCGACAAGTACTTTTTCTACAACGGAATTATTCTCCACCGGATCGACATGAAAAAAATAAATACTTTCAAAACGTAGGTTTCGTGTGTACCCTACTGTTTAAAAACCATGATGGTGTTTAATAGCGAGCGTTTACCACATCCTGGTTGAACAACGACGTACTAATACGCGTTGACAATCGGCCAGCAGTTCCGGATGAAGTGGTAAGTGGTAAGCCTTGACTGACAAGGTCAGATTTATAACCGATAATAAATTATAAATATAAATATCTTAGGACAAGCTACACAAATTGAATCTAACCCCAAAGTAAGCAAATTATATGCTTGTGTTATGGGTGTTAGTCAACGATACTAATACATAGAAATACTTAAATTGATGCCAGAATAAATTTAATAAACACCCGGAAATGTAGACATCTAAATGTTCATCACACAAATGCCTGCCACCGTCGGGAATCGAACCCGAGCCTCGCGGTTGGTAAATGTAGTTAGGCGTGTACGCTAGCCAGTAGCCACTCGATCAACGAGGCGGTCAAAAATTGACAACTAAATTGTACGAAAAATCGTATGAAATTTCACTAGTACATACTAGTTTCATCGGTCGAAAAGTTAGTGTTACACACCTAACGCCACCGATAAATCGTTAGACTCAGATTTGATTACGGACAGGATCAAGCATTTGTGTGATGAAGATCAGCATTTCTGGCTCTAGGTGTGGGGCTGTTTATCAAATTTACTCTGATGTCTATTTAACTATTTGTACGTGTCAGTGTTGTTGACAAATACTTATAACATAAGCTTAACATTTGCTTACTTTGGGGTTAGTTTCAATTTTAGTTGTAATATTTCCAGAGATATTAAATTTTATATCTACGTGTATTTCAGTTCTTAATTGGATAGTACTTCAGATTTTTCAGTTTATAGCTTTAGTCCTCAAAAACATGTACAAGTTTTTCTCTGACACACTTCCGTAGGCGTTGCATAGCACGTGATCGTTACTGAGAATTGATCTATAATTTATAATTTTCATCATCGACACGCGGCGGAAGTCCATTATACAAACACTTTTTTAAATAACACTTTAACTTTTCCTAAGTACCATTTATTAAACGCTTTGTTTTACTTTAGCTAAACCATTTTACTTTTACAACACAATCAGGTATACATAAAGTGTGGAACTGTACTGTATAAAAGTATAAGTGTTTGTTAAAAAAGTGTAATTGACGTTAGTGTATATAGATCAATTAGCTGAGTTAACTGTGGGTTTGGCATTGGCATGTGCATTTTCATTGATGTAGATTTACGTGGCATTGCAACTTGCACTGCGTGAAAATGTCACTTCCGTTACAGGTTCGTTCGATTTATATTCGTAACAATAATACTATGATATCCAATCTAACAACTTTTTAAATCTAAATGCATTCCTTATCTTTGCATTTTTATCCAATTCAATAATACGTTTTTATCTAATGACACAAATTAATGTGCAGGATTTGCAACCCAGACCAGGGTTGAAAAAAAATATTTAAAATTCAGAAAACCCTCGACACAGAAACTAAATTACCCATTAAAAAGTAAAAATATATCCGAGTATATTTCCAGGCATTCGGTTTATGTCCCCACTTTCACAGCCACAACTTTTAAACGGCTCGACTGATTTTCATCAAACATGTCTAAGAACACTCGTACATTAGTTACCGTTAGTACAAAAAAAATTGAAATCACTGCATCCGTTCGGGAGTTATAATGCCACAGACAGACAGACACATCAAACTTATAACATCCCTTTTTTTGGGTCGGAGGTTAAAAAGTCTTTGTGCAACTACACGAAAACGATCAAAAATAAATGAAACAGTGAAAATAAAATACTATATAATAAAACCTACATGTAATGTAGCTAAGAACTATCTCGACAAAGTCTTTCAAACGAAATGAACTCACAGACAGACACACACATACTGACACGTCAAACTTATAACAACACTTTTTCCGTCGTGGATAGAAACAAAGGAGATGTATTGCTTAATCAATAGAAACCAAATTTTAATATAAAGTTTGTTAATAAAAAGCAAATTTTATTTTTTATTTATTTATTTACTAGTTAATTTGACCCTTTCTGGGGCCGGCTAGGACTTGTAGGCCAAGCTGCCATGTCTTCTGTATTATTTAATTCTAATTAACAGTCATAAGTTATGCCAGGGTCTTAAATAAAATGGCGGCTTCTTTACTCAAGCTCAATAAGTGACATTTGGCGACAGCAATAAAATACACGATACACTAACTTTTTCATAAATATTAGACTTGTGCAATTTATCTGAACAGAATTAAACTAATTCTAACATAAGTTGACTAATTTTACTCATTATTTATACGAAATTCAATCATTAGAAAAAAATCGACCATCTTCTTTCAAGATATGGCGCCAAAACTTTATATTTTTTTATTCTTTAATGGAATCTATGTGATCACTTGGGCTTGCAAAAACGCACCATTGTCTTCCACCACCTTACCTATATTACTAACTCCTATAGGTTCCTATACCATTCCTATACCTGTTCCAGCCTACCTGTTCAAGCAGTAGTTTATAAATTATTTCAGCTATTATAATAAATTATTTTTTTGGTCTGTCTTTGTCTTGTTAATATTTATAATAATTTTGAGATATGAAAATTATTACAAAACTCACTTTTTTGTTGCAGGTTTTGATAAAGTTGCACAACTGGTAAGTTTTTTAACATATTCTGTTTAAATTCTGCAAAACTAAGTGCTCAAATATTCACGTGAACTGCTACATGACCACAGTTTATTAACTAAACCGAAATAACTACAATTACTACTAAACATTTTTGTTACAATAAAGTAATAAAAAAACTGAAAAAGATTTAAACGCAGCAAAACTGCAAAAAAACCGACTACTACTAAATTATTTCTACATCGTGATTTAATCATTGTTATTTCTAAAGATACTTTGTTAGTGATTTTAGAATAGAATATAATAAAATATATTCACATTCACCTTACAAGAGTCACTTGTGACGAGTATATATAATACTAATAATAAAACTACGATTCGTAATACGATTAATAATAATTCTATACCATACTATTTCAAAATGGTCCCATATAAAATTTATATGGGACCATTTTGAACCAGCATCTCACTAGTTTCATATTTTTAAAGAAATAAACACTTGTACTGTTTTACTTATCACTTATAATTTATTACTTTGTAATTAGCAGCCTACCGGTTTCGCTTATACAGCATCATCAGGGCTAAAAGTTAAACTACTCAACAATATTATTTTGATGTGTAACTATAAATTCATTTATAATGGGTAGATACAAAGAACTTTGATACGTTATACAACAAAGTTGCCAGCTATAGATTATTTCACCACTAAATGGTGAAAAAAGTACCATTTTAGAAAATATTAAAAAAAACATGTCAATTGCCTCCACTAATTAATTAATTACTAAATTAAATTTACTATTTTTTTACATATGTGAAACTTAATTATTTATGCTAAAATCAATCACTAGTTTCATATACGTTGTCAATCATGCTTCTCAAATTTCCATGTACCTACCAAGTAATCAAGACATTATTGAATTGAAATAAAAAAAAAATACAGTGGAATTGACAACCTCCTATTTCTTGGAGTCGGTTAATAGAATTGTGAATATCTCGTAAAATTGTGCGATAATGATCTCATAACTTATTAAGACAATCCACGTAATATTTTATAAAGTTTATAACTATCCCCTTATTTGTTCACGTCATCAATAATGACGTCTTCAACATTGACAAAAATTTATGCACAATAAAAGGTAGGTCCTAAATCACTAGCTGGCACAAGATGCAATTAGTAGTGACCACCTTGGAATCATGATCCGTATTTCTTAAAAGAACTATCAAAATCGGTTTGCTATTGTCCGAGTAATCGCGTAACAAACATACCGAAAAATAAAAAAAAAGCGATTGCCTGTAAAGTCGGTTTACTAACGATAGTTTAACGTGACAACATCATAAGAACGGAGGCAGTTTGTGCCTTTTTGTCGCTCGTTTCGGGCTCTCACTTGCACTTCAAGCCTTTAATGGTATGCCTCAGAGCGAGGTAACGCTGCATGAGTCATGTTTTTTGGTGCGTGCGGTCGGCTCCGTCGAATTATAAGAGATAGAACTCACGGAGCGATTTATACCCGCGCCCGTGGCGGTCGCGGTTTTGCGATATTATTTCAAAACTCACGAGACGGGTAATTTTTGCAGTCCCGCAGCCGCCGCGGTTGAAATTATCGCCCACAAATTTGGCGGTTGATTATCGCGCGGCCGGCAGTTGCAGTTAAATGATCAGTACAAATAGTATAAAATGGTCGCCGCCAAGCGACCGCAGAGCGTGCGGTCGCAACCCGCCGAGGCGGCGAGAGATCGCCGTCCGCACGATTGACGGGCAGACGACCGCTGCCGCGGGAACCGCTAACAAACGCAGGCGCTGAGGGTGAAAATTGCGTCGTGAAATGTGATCTTACCTTTTGCATATAAATCTACATTCTACGGAGACTGAGTCACCGCGGGTGCTGGTAAAAACCGCGCCGTGAGTTCTTAGTCTAAGGCCACAAACTGGATCTTAGCGATTGCGGGGCAGCGGCGAGAGCGGCGCGATCTAACACATAGATCCTTATTGAAGTGAACTGGATGTCAGCGGATCGGGGGCGGAGCGGGCAGCGGTGCCCGAGCGACCGTCAAGTGGTTTCCTTGCGATTGAGTCAACGTAGTGCTGTTCCCCTTTGTATTTAATATTTGTCGATAAATTTTCGTACATCGTAGCATTTTACCGGAGGGAATAATTAGTGCAATTTTTGATAGATATAATTTAATATAGGTAATATGTGTAGGTAGGTTCTAAATTAGACTGTAGACTGTTCCTACAATAAAATATATTAAACAAAAGTCTCTCCACCCATTCCTGTATAATCGTGCAACTTATTGGGGTAAAATTATACGAATCAAAAGCACTTTGTTCAAAAGATGTTGCCGTCATACCGACATTTTGTTCACATCTAACACAACACTTCGTGCCGGCGACACGAGCGATCTGGCCGCTGACATCGAGTTCGGGCACAGCTCGCCGCGACTGCGCCCGCCCCGCTCTCGTCGTCGCTCCGCAAATCGCTGAGATCCAGTTTGAGGCCTAAGACGTTGTCACGTCAAAAATACAAGTGACTTAAGAATCTTTTCAATTTTTTAAATCTGTTAAAAAAGATATTCTTATCGATGTCATCGATTGTTACGACTCAATAAATTTGTATAAGTTACATGAACGCTATTTATAGCAACAATATATTAAAAACTGGATTATAACAATGAATATTGAAAGGGCCAAGCCTACAGACATGCCCTACATCCGGCAACAGCATAAATAATCGCTAATTACAACCTAAACAGTCCTGTGCAGCCTCGCCGCCGTTCATTTGTAAACAATTGCATTTACTAAATGTGTTTAACAAATTAAGCGTACATTGGGATCTTAGAGCGTTTCACTATAGCCTAGAGTGCGCGACAATTGGTATTCCGTAGCCCTACAAAAACATTTGTTTGTTTGGGATCGTTAAACTACTAACACCAAATTTAACATGTTCTTCACCACTTTAACATTGTATTTTTGAAAACTAACACTAGATATGTTAACCGAATTGATTAAAAATAAATATATAAGCGATCACACGGACAAAGTAGTTCGTCAATATGATCGATAACGTTGAAATTTAAACTTTTTAAAAGATTGTAAGGCGTGCCAGTTAATACGCATGCCAGTTATTATGCAAGACAAATATTAAGCATGCCAGTTATTAAAATTAGTTACGCAAATTATACAGGATAAGCTTAAAAAAAATATTATGTACCTATCTGGTATTGGTAGTATGTTTTGTAAATATCAGTAGTAGATTTGCTTATATTACTGTTACAAGTCTTTGATGAATATGTATTCGAATATAAAACTGGCTAGTAAAATATAAAACTGATCTTCCTTATTATACATTTTAAGTTAACAAAACATAAATTGTTGAGAATTGAAAATGTACAAAAGGCAAAAAATATGTACAAACGCAAAGGGTCCAATTACAGTTGCGTGGACTACCTAGTATGTAAGTTTTCGCCACTGGTAAATTCATAAACAAAACGCGTCAATATTTATTTCATATTTAAAACAATTTTCACATAACATGAATCGATAAAGTGCAACCTCTACAACGTGACCTATCAAAGGCTCAGAAAACATGATGATACCTAATCATATTTATACAAAAGAATGAAAAAAATCTACAAGTATCTCACTGTAATATATTTTTATAATAACCCTTAAGCACGAAGTATGTAAAGTAACAACTTTTGTAAGACATAGTTATTCAATTATAAAATATATCATTGATCTCTAAGGTTCAAATTTAGTATTATCGGCATAACTTTACTCTTACATTTCTTTGTCTTATGTATAACTTGAATATAACAGCTATAAACTTGCTCTAATAACAATCTAAGTTTATACTAAGTCTTGCCGCCAACAGTCCACTAAAGTATCATATAATTACATGACAACGTTTGATCAATTCTGACGTCTATTTTGTTTGCTTCAGACTTAGACTAAACTATAATCTGTATAGGAGTAGGGCAGACTCTAGATTAATTACTCTCTAAGATCAACCCATGTCTCACCGCCTACGACCTACTAAGGAACCATATAATTACACGGCGACATTTAATCAATTCTGACATCTGTTTTGTTTACTTCAATATAATAAGTTTACAGAGAAGCAAGATCACAGAAAGCTCAGATTTGATTTAAAAAATCGATGAGAATGTTTTAAATTTTCGACCAAAGAAAAAGCGGAAGATGTTTTGAATTTGACGTGTATATGTTTCATACATTATAAATCCAATTATCCTATTAATATTATAAAGTTTGTATGGTTGTTTTTTTGTTACCCCTTCACGCAAAAACCGTTGAACCGATATTCATGCAACTTGGCACACACATAGAGGGTAACTTGGATTAACACATAGGATAGTTTCTATCCTAACGAGGCAGGCAACAACTGACTATAGATACATATTCCCCACACTCTCACTTTTGAATATCAATTGAATAAGAAAAGCCATAGGCATCAATTCACAGTTGCAATGAAGCTTCTATAGCTTATTTGATCTATGCCCTAATAGGTTAGGGCCAAACACGACAAGCGCGGGCGCATGTAGGCGGAACATGGCCTTTATGGTAGCAAATTCCTTATATATGAGAACATATCATTAAGCATTAGATGCTAGCTGGTTATACGAGAACTTAGGAACACCATGTTGGTATCAGTAGGGACCATTTAGGAAAAAACAAATTTGTATTAATTAAAGTCACTTGTGAAATTTACGATGAGATTTATAAACAGTATTTATAAAGTTATAGGACTATCTGTTTATTTTGTATTTTAAACTTTGAAAAACTGCAAAAAAAACAAACTCCAATACTCGTCACCTTAATACATAAATATAAGATTCATTTCTAAATACAAGTCAGAAATTACTCATAGAATCTTAACCATGTTTATACCGGACTAACTATGATTACCTTACAAAAAAATAATCATTGTAATACTTTCGTAATTAGCGCAGAGATCGCGGAACAATTATACATGTGACCTTCTCTTTTTGGAGTCACTTAAAAACGTTTATAACATATTTTTACTTCTGAATGAACACTAAAAAACTTTTAGATCAGAGACCAAAATCTAAAGTAAATTGATCTAAATCTACTAGTAACATTAAAAATAAAGGAGTCGATTTTTCAACTCAAAATGAGCGTATTTTGTTCAAAAGTTAATTTTGTTGTTTGAACTTTACGCATAGTCAGCTTTTTGCAATTTTTGCAGTGTATGGCCTGATAGGCCATAGAAAAACCATAAGAGTGGTATACTTAATTAATACATAAAAGGAAAATTTGCATTAAGCACATTGTGCCCTTCTTAAGTATAGTGTATGCATTATTCGTTATTTTGAATTACCTTTATCACTTTTTTATGAGCTTATCGGAAATAATTGTAATTGTTCTTTTTCAATCCGGTAAGGTTACTCTCGACGCTCGATTCATGCATTATTGGAAATTGGAATCGAATATGTCATTTTAGGTACTCCTGAACACAATTCTGGCGAATTATTGACATTTAGTTAATAGTAAATTGTAAGTTATTTTATCCTATTCGTTGAATTTATTTGTAACTAAATGTTAATAATCCCCTCATACTGTGTTCAAAAGTACCTAGTGACATATACGATTCCAATTTCCAATTCGCATGATATCGAGATTCAAGAGTAATCCTACAGATTTTCTTTATATCACACTTTTTCTATATGTACCGTTGTTTCTAGCAGCATATATTCGTAAAAAGGTATTGAAGAGTAGATATTGTAGAGCATATTTCTTTTAGTTGAGTGTTTGAGTCAGTTAGACATATCTGGCATTAAAAATTCACAATGATCGGTCCAGCTGGTTAAGTTTTACAAAATAGTACTCAATTATGACTTTTTTGTACGTAATGTGTATGTTTGCAAATGTGATTAACTAAACGAACTCATTGATCGACGAAGCTCTTTCTTTTCTTCTTCTTTCTTTAGATTTTGGCAATCTCGTTAGTATTTTGCCATTAGTCAAGTAGAAATTTGCATCAAATTTTATATCAATTATAATTAGTCATCAGTCATAAGTCGTCAGTAAGTCATGTCAGGCTCTTGGGTAAAGCGGTGGCCTTTTCACACAAGCTCATGTAATGAGATTTGGCGGCAACGAGGAAATATACGATACGCTAATTTCTTCATGATTATTTTATTTGTGCACTTTCACTGAACAAAATTATACAAAATGCCGCCAAAATTGACTAATTTCACTCAATATTAACACGAAATTCAATAATTATGAAAAAACTTCGACCATCTTTTCTCTCGGTGGCGCCAAAACTCATCGACGAAGCTCAACGGACAATTCAGTTTCGAATATTTTTAAATTTAAATTTGGAAAATTCGAAACAGCCAGACGTATTATTAATTCAATAGAGACGTGAGAAACGTTTAAAACAAAATCTATCGTGGGACATATCGATAAATTTTGACGTGACTGGAATATTGTAACTTTTGTTGTTAACATTTTGTATACATACTACTATGAATGTAATAGATTGTTTTACTGTCCTTCTTTTAAGTGGTAACAGAGCGATGTTATGGTAAAATTTCGTAAAATAATCCTGGAGCGACGAGGGCCACATTTTGTCCTGATGTTTAACCAAGCTCCCTAGGGAGAAACAATTCTAATACGAGGGCGTAGTTACGGGAATCATCTAGTATATTATTTTATGTGTTAGATTAGCGAACAAGGACACGTCTCTCGGCTTATACACACCAAAGATGCTATAGGTGCGTTGCTGTCCTATCGATGGGATGTTAGGTTTATTATGCAAGGCTACTCCACCCTCTGAACCGGAGCATGACTGAGTCATTTTGGCAGCAGAAATAGGTAAAGCGATGGCTCTGTTTCTATTCTTCTCGCCTGTTATGAGCTGCCTCTTAAAGAGGACAGATGGTCTGTTCTACACACCGAACCTGGACAAATACGGGAAAATAAAATGTGTATCAGTTTGAACAGTGCAGTTTCTTGCAGTAATGTGCTTTGGTTCCTGGTTGCCAGTAAACAAGGGTTTTCAAGTTTTCAAGTTTTGCCAGTAAACAAAACTTGAAAACTTCTTGTTTGCCTTTCTGTTTAGTAAAAAAAAAAAAATTCATCAAATTGTAATGTAAGTTGTCAGATGTCGGCAACATTAACATAATGCTAATACTTAATATAATCCATTGTCTCTCGAAAGGCCGACGCTGGCTGCAGCTAAAGGAGTTGACTCACCAGGAAATAACGACTTAATCACGAATACAATAATTTTTACAATTACGAATGTTTCAGTTCTTATAACACTAATCTTAATATAAAAATGAATTGCTAAATGTGTTGGTAAGCGCATAACTTCCGAGCGACTGAACCGATTTGGATAATTCTTTTTTTGTTGTGTTAGTTATTGTGAGAAGAAGGTTCTTATGAAGAGAAAAACCGGGAAAATTGCAGGGAAAATGGGAAAAACAATTCCTAATTTTTCCCATACAAACTGAACGGGTGGAACGAAGTTCGCCGGGACAGCTAGTCTATAATATAAAATGAATTGCTAAATGTGTTGGTAAGCGCATAACTTCCGAACGGCTGAACAGATTCGGCTAATTATTTTTATATTGTGTTAGTTATTGCCTGGACAAAGTTTTTATGACGAGAAATGCATGGATAGTCGTGGGTGCCTTGGTTGTACCTCTGCCTACCTCTTCGGGGATATGGGCGTGAAGATACTTTAAATGCATGGAAATTGGGAAAAACTATGTTTTATTTTTACATACAAACTGAACGGATTGAAAAAAGTTTGCCAGGACAGCTAGTCTATACTAATATTATAACGAGGAAAGGCTTGATTTTTTGTTTGTTTGAAATTAATAGGCTCCGAAACTACTTAACCGATTTTAAAAATACTTTTACCTTTAGAATGCTACATTATCCCTGAGTGACATAGGCTTTGTTTTATAAAAATCGGTGCAGTAGAAGCCAAGTTACTCAGGCGAAGCTTCGCAAAACTGCTAGTATTACATATAAAAATTGTATAGTTACGGGATATAAGTTCTATCGATAGGAAAATAATAAAAAAATTAAAGCTTTTATAAAATAAATTGCAATCATGAGCTTTTTTAACAGAAATAAGTAATAACAGATATAAATAAAAATGTGTTTATAAAAAAGCGTAGACTGTATTCATATTCTATCAATTAGCAAAGAATCGCCAATGTTACGCTGATCATCGTAGGTTCAACCCCTTCAAATAGTGTTTGCCTTTTTATGAACTAGGTTATTAATATACAGATAGATTAATATTTTAGTGTTGTCATTAAAAACATATCGGTAGAAATATGAGTGAAGTAAGCCATTTAAAAATTTGAAGTCGTGACCAACCGAAATCAAACAAGCATCAATCAGTCCCACATGATTTTTATATGAACAGATCCTGGTTGGAAATTTTATACACCTATATCACAAATTTTCACCTATTTTTCATAACGTAATATTAGCTTAACACAGTTATTCAATTTAACTAAATATTTCCCTTTTTAAATCGGAAAAACGTAGCGACATAAAGATATTGAATAATCATCTTTAAAGTGCGTGGGCGAAATTATTCACTGTGAATCACCCCGTATAACATTTACAATACAGTAAAGATTGTATTAAACGCTAAACCAAATGTACATTTAATTATTAAATTATAATATAGATGCATCATACACCAGCTTCCTCGCCTTCGATTTGACAAAAAATACATAAACGGACTTTCATTGCTATATTCTCGAAGCAATAGGCAAAGATACAACCAAGGCACCCACGACATTCCGAAGATACTAAGTCCCACAATTTTAAAGATAATAAACCTATCGCTAACTGGACATGTAGTCAATTCCGGGCAACGTTGTTTTTCATTAGACACCTGGAAACACTTATTTTCTTTTTGTAGTTTCTATACTTCTTATCGTCGGTGCTTGGTGGAATTCCATTCTTGATACAATTTATTTACAAGCACTTGTACTTTCCACAATATATTTTTATTTTTAATTTTTATACTTTAGCCAACCGGTTTCGCTATACAAGCATCATCAGGGCTATATAACAACAAAACTTATATTATACTAGCTGTTACCCGCGGCTTCGCTCGCGAAAAATTTAGATGTAAGCTATCCTATCTTTAAAGTTAGACCAAACTGCACACGGTGTGTAAATTTGATTAAAATCGGTTAAGTAGTTTAGGAGTCCAGTGAGGACAAACATTGTGACACGAGATTATTGATGCTTGTATAGCGAAACCGGTTGGCTAACGTATAAATATAAAAAATAAAAATATATTTTGGAAAGTACAAGTGTTCTTTTTGTACATTTTGTGGTTTGACCTTGGGATCGAACCGGGACCCAATGAAGTCAAGTCCGATAAATCTACCAATTTATTAACATGATTATTGAATTACCATTACCATGGAATTAGTTGACTTTGACGGGTTTTATTTGGGTGTCGTTATTAAGAAGTAGCCCTATAATAGCAGAGTACTTTCTTAAGGTTGACATTTTTATTCGTCAAACTTATGTACCTATGCGTATTTGTAAAATTTAACAAAAAAAACAATACCAACCCTAGTACCTAACCTAGGTAAGTAGGATATAAGCCGAGTTTTGGCGCCATCGAGAGAAAAGATGGTCAAAGTTTTTTCATAATTATTGAATTTCTTATTTATATTGAGTGAAATTAGTCAATATTGGTGGCATTTTGTACAATTTTGTTCAGTGAAAGTGCACAAATGAAGAAATTATAGCGTATCGTGTATTTGCTCGTTGCCGAACAAATCTCACTGCATGAGCTTGAGTAATGAGGCCACCGCTTTTCCCAAGAGTCTGACATGACTTACTGAGGACTTATGACTGATGACTAATTATAATTAATTAAAATTGATATAAAATTTGATGCAAATTTCTACTTGACTAATGACAAAATACTAACGTATAGGTCAAAACCTAAAGAAAGGAAAAAAAGTACTAAGTTCTAAGCTCCCAGTCATAAAGAAATCTCCTTGGTCTAGGTTTTTAAACGACTTCGAAAAAGGAGGAAGTAGGAGACCTGCCTCTTTTTTTCTAATTTTAGTGTGTTATTCAATTTTCTCATTATTTCTAAACTGAATTTAAAAACTGTTTTTTTTTTATTTGAAAAAGCTTACTTCTGAGGTACTTCCATTGCCACCAAGTTTGTATCCCAGGAGAATCGAGGATAATAACTTTTTTTTGTGTACGTAGGTGACTCACTTATTGGAGTTGAAGTTTTACTGGCCTAAAACTTTCTTATAAAACCAAGATGTCAGCGCCCGGATATGTGACCAGTTAGCGATAGGTTTGCCACCGATGACATTGTAGGACCAGTGTCTTCGACTTGTCAAGAGTGCCCTTGTTATACTGTGCCTACATTTTCGAGGACATTTGCCTGAAGATACTTTTTTTAAAAAATATATCAGTTATTGAAGTCGAAGTTTTACTGGCCTAAAACTTTCTTATAAAAGCAAAGATATTAGCGCCCGGATATGTGACCGGTTGGCGATTGCTTGCCACCGATGATATCGTAGGACCATTGTCTGACTAGTTAAGAGTGCCCTAGTTATACCTGTGCCTAGCTTTTTGAGGACATATGCGTGAAGATACTTTTTATAAAAATGTATTGATAATCTTAGCCATTTTAGTAAGGATTTTATTTCATGTTTATTTTTTGTCTCAGGTAGTTCCAACATAGTTAGTATTCATTTATTTAAATAACGCCATTATAATGTTTACGGTTATGTCTGTTTGTTTATGCGCGGTAACTGTACTCTGGCGCAGCGTTTATCCTGGCATCGTTGGGACTTGTCTACACTCTAGACTGTGACCCCATCAATAGCTATGTCGAATGAAACAAACTAATTTGCACCAGTGACTGTTTTAGAACTAGCAGTGCCCGAGGCGTAATTTTATGGCACTCTCTAAAAGAAAAGGATACAATAAAAAAAGGATTTTGCAAATAGACCTTGTGCATTAACTCATTAGGTTTATACAGCTTAGTTGTAATACTTAGTGCTAATAACGAATGATGTCCGTGACCAATAAAGCATCTCAACTCCTAGCTGAATGTTATTATAACTTTTAGAACGCGGACAACCAACCGTACTTAGTTTTTAATTTATTAAATTAACCTGTCATTTTGTTTAATACGATATTTAAATATTGATTTAAATATTTCCCCGTGTTGGTCTGGGCTCCTTTGCAGAATAGACCATCTGCCTTCCTTGCCAGGCAGCTGGTAAAAGGCGAGCATAGGCTTATCATCACTAACACCTTGACATCTGACTAGGTGGTAGAGTTTCGCAGCGACTCGCCTGGATTGGTACCACCGCTTTACCTATTCTTGCCGTCGTAACGGAATGCCGTGTTCCGGTTCGGAGGGTAAGGTCCAGCTAACTTACTTTGTAAATTTTTTTACTTACTTAACCTGATGCCGAGATGTTAGGCCTCGAGCAAAGTAAGTTTACCGGCTACCTTATCCTCCGAACCGGAACACGTCATGACGTTATGGCGGCTGGAATAGGTAAGGCGGTGATACCAGTCCGGGCGAGTCGCTTTGAAACTCTCCCACCTAGTCAGATGTCACGGTGTTAGTGACGGTAAGCCTGTGCTCGCCTTTTACGAGCTGCCTGGCAAGGAAGGCAGATGGTCTATTCTGCAAAGGAGCCCAGACCACCACGGTTATTATATTATGTTTTATTCGATTATGTTACAAGAACATGGCTCGTCGCGCATCCAGGTGTCTCCTGTATTCTATGAAATAAAAACAATGTTGTGCATTCAATATGCTGAATTCAATTAAAACGAATAACGTTACGTCGTGTAAATTGGATAAAAACCATTAATAACATGCAGCTACAACAAAAAGAAATTACGATGAGCACAATTTTATCCATTATTTCAATGCAACCATGTGTTTCATTACGTCGATTTTAATACCGCGAGTGTATCCGAGGTGCTAATTCAAGTGGCACACAAGCACCTTGTTACACACGTGTTAAAAAGGCACTATGAAAATAATTCCCTTGTTTTCACGAGAGTGTGAACGAGGAGTAATGATACGACAGAGTCGCCACCACGTCTCTAATGTGAAAACAAACAAATATGGCTGCCGCGTCAAATACTACGAAAACAATGGCGTCGTGTTTTCCTACTTATTTTCTGTTTGCTAAGGTTATCCGTTAGGTTTGTTCTTTGAATCCTGCAGATACTAAATAGGTAGTACGTGGGCTACTGATTTCAAATATTAGCAACAAAATTACGACGTGCTTTTCCTATTAAAGATTTGTATTTATTTATCAGGTTTTTAATGGCGTACCTATACAGCTGTACTTATTCATAGGAAAAACTGTTAACTTAATATTAAGGCTTCGGTGAAACCTTCGCGACCAAAACGAAAGCTATACTATACTTTTTATCTTCGTTACTTGGTGAAACCAGTTGGCTATAGTTTAACATAAAGTATTAAATAAGGTGTACAGTGGAAAAGTACAAGAGTTTACCTTAAAAAATGTGTGTAGTCTATAATAGCCGACCCGGGGATTTTCGTTAAATTAGCACTCGATATTTTCTGCCAACAGTGCATGGGGACTTGGTGTAAAGATAATATGTTATGTGTTTGTAATGTTTCTTCATTATTTATCTTAGAAAAAAGGGCCTCTGTGCATTAAAATGTTTTTCTACATTTCAGATTTTATGTTATTTTGTCACTTTGTACTAAGTATTGAAATGTAACTTCTAAACTACAAAACTTATTACTTAGAAACAAATCTGAGACAGTCAATGAAGCACAAAAAAGAATGAACAAAATCGGACGACACGTTAATGACTTATAGCCCATTTTATATTATCTTGACATTTTCGGAAATCCCTTTAAAGAGTGGGATGAAAAATATTATCGGAGTATAATGTATCTAAATATAAAAACGGGGCTTACATTTAAATGCGGCGAAAACCAAAATTATGGTGTTTAAAAGAGACGAAGACAGAACAGATGGAAGAGTTTTAGTTGATGATATAGTCCTAAAACAAATGAATGAAATTGTATATCCTGGTTGTGCTTTTAGCAAAAATGGAAAGTTTTCTGCGGATGTAGAGAGGAGAGTGTGTGCAGGGAATAGTGTGAATGGAGCGCTGGGTAAGCTAGTTCAGAGCGAGGTTTTGAGTCAAAGTGCTAGACTTGCTTTGCATAATTCTGTGCTTATCCCAAACGTTGTTGTTTGGAAGCGAGAGTTAGTTATTGCAGAAAAAGCATGTGAGTAGAATAAATGTGGTCGAAATAAGAGCGCTACGGAAAATATGTGGTGATACGCTCGCGGACGACATTCGTAACAGTGAGATCCGACTAAAAATGGGATTGAAATTAAGTGTTTGTGCTAAAATGAGAAAGAGCATGCTCCGCTGAAAAAATTACGGATGAAAGATTGACACAGCGAATGTGGATAGATGTAGGTACCCGGGGAGAACTAGGCTGACATTTAACGATCAATCGTTTGGGTGTTATACAACTGCACGGCAAAACTTTCTGCCAATGTCCCAGGAAATGCTAGAATAAATGTTTGTGACTCTTCACATTAAACAGCTATTACACTATTTTACCAAACACAAAGTACCAGTACGAAAACGACATGATGTGAGCAAAGCCATCGGCACATACTCGTACTTATTAAACCATATATAATATATTGTTGTATGTACAAATAAGTCTATATCACTGACGTCACCAGCTTGCCCCGCAGTGACTGGTGGACCCATTTTAGCGCACGAACGAGAAGTGACATTTTGGTATCACATTTCTGCATTGTAGTTGTAGGGGTGAACATAGAAAAAAATAAACAGTAAATTTATAATCACTACTTTTATGCAAACTGAAATCCGCGGCCTTGCTTCTATTTAAAAATTATTTTACCTACCTTAAAAAAGACTGTGTTAAAAATAAAAAAAGACTGTGTGGTTTTATGAAACTTGATCTATAACTATAGATTGGCCTCGGCTGCTCTGACGTCACTGTCACGCGACATGCGACACACAGACCAAAAAACGAGACGACGTAGTAAATTTCACTTTCAAAGTCAAGTCCGAAGTCCCAACTGTTTTTTTTTTTAATTATTGGTACTTTTATCATAACGGGTTTTTTTTTGTTTACGACAAACTTTGACACCACTGGGTCAATTTTAATTCAATGTCAAAGTCACATCATCTAAAACTCTAGAAGTAACATATTGTTTGTGACCATGTGGCCAATTTACAACGGTAAAATAAAATTATTAAGGTAAAACAATTTACCGTATTTACCAAATTTGCATACTTCTCTGTTTTGCTAACCACGTCATACGACAGCAATACTCAAAGTATGTGTATTTGATTTTAAATTCGCGATACTTTAAAAGAGTCCATTAAGTAAAAAAAACTTAGTGGTTAATAGTGATTTAAAAAATGATGGCCCCTATTATATTACTACTCTATTCTACTGCATGTTTTTTTTTTGTTACACGATTTAAATGCTTTTTTTAAAGCAGTTCATGATTCCGAGGTGGTGCCATTTAAATTTTATTATAACCTGACTAGTGGTTTTTAAGTTATAGTTCACATCCACACACATACATACATATATTCACGTCAAGTCCCTAACGGGGTAGGCAGAGAGTATCAAGTGCCAGACCCCCCGATCCTGACAAACCTGGCTTGCTTCCTTCACAATATAATAATACATTATTAAGTATAACTCAAAACTACTAGCAAGATGTTGATAAAAATTAAGATCATCGATCTCAGAATTATTTCAGCCATCTTTAAAAACAAATTTAAATCGGTCGGTTTTTGCAGTTTTAGTACGCATAATTATTTTCAATCGTTACCTTTGCATCAAAGTTTCCATACAATAAAATTTGCCTAATCTTACGAAGTATTGAGCAGGGCATTTTACATATTTACTAAAATTTGTTTTTTTTTGTATTAAAAATCAATTAAAATATTTTTTTCTATAAATTTAAAAAAATAGCACATGTCAGGCACAGAACCTTTTTTATTTCTTCAAAATGAATAGAAATTTGACACAAGCACAGGGCAAATCCTAGAATAAGTAAACCTTGAGAAAAAATGATATTTCTATTTTTGACAACCCTATAACCTAATAAGTAACAGTATATTAGAGTTGGCACAGACTAATGCAGTGTAGACCGAGATGCTTGCACAGCTGCGCGGCTCACAGATATTGTGACAAATACACTCTGTTGTCCCTTTCTTTCAATTTCGTCAATAACCTGCAATATATTAATAAATAATTACCGGGTCAGGCAACAAAAAGCAAATGTGTTTTTTCCAATTTTCTATTAAAAAATATTGCCCGGAGTTGGATGTGTGCCCGGTTGCCAACAGGCTTGCCATCTATCACGTTGTGGGACTTAGTGACTTTGACTTAGTGATGTTCAGTGATGGATAGGTTAGCCTTTACACTTGCATAATAGGCCTAATATCCCGACTATAGACCTGCGATGCACCTATAACGTCTATAATGTCTATAGACCAAGGTTATCTCTTACCGTTACAAGAGATGTGTATGACCTCACGTAAAAAATAACAAAAGACCAAAAATATAGATATTGTGAAGCGATAACCAGCAAAATTGAGGTTACCAAATAAAAAATATTTAAGAAAATAGATTACAAAGGTGACCAGAGTGACCTGTTTAGATTAGCGTCTCAGCTTCTGCGAACGATATCACACTTTATCTAAGTTCAATAGTTTGCGACAGCTCGTAGTTCTTTAATTAGTCTGAAATGTGTGATTTATTGCGTCTCTATTATAAACATAGATAGGGAGGTCACTTTGATAAAGTTAAAAACAAAAGACTAAAGTATAATCTATTTTGTATACTTATAAACTTTGATATATTTTATTTTTTTAATTATATGATATTGGAAGGCAAACAAGTAGATGAATTTCTTGATAGTAAAAAAATCTCGCCGCGTAGAGACACCAAAGTTGGTAATGTTGCGTTGCCAACATGAGGCCGGAACGTGAGGTAAGGTAGGTTCACTAGCTACCTTACCCTCCGAACCGGAACACGTCAACGGCAACCACTGATGTCATGGCGGCAGGAATAGGTAAGGCGGTGGTACTAAATCGGGCGAGTTACTGCGAAAATCTACCACCTTGTAAATAGATAGATACAGAAGAAGAGGATCTCTTTATGATTAATTCATGCTTTAGCCTTAAATTGGGTTCCTTGGGACAATTGTACCAAGCCATTCTATAAACTACGTTTCTAAAACCAACTACGTCTGTCTGTAAAAAAATGTTTTTAGATTAGTGCTAGATAGGTGCTAGACCTAGCATCTAGCAGTCATGCAATATTTGGCTCTACAACTTTCAACTTAAAGCGTACAGGTTTAGCAATCAGCCTGTGAAATTACAGTTTCGAATGCTTCTCGGTTGGTCTTCGATCCCCAGACACCTTATTTTGGCCTTTTCTGTTTTTGAACATAAACACGACTGGAATTCAGGAAACAATGCAGTAAGAAGTTAGTCGGTACTACATTTTTGTTTATTTTTTACTTCAAAACTTTGAGCTCCGAGCTGTGAGCTTTAAAAATATTGCTCATTTAATTAGAAAATATCCTGAGAAAGGAGTTTTTAGCCATAGCTCATATATTTAGGCCTATAATTATAAAATAAAGTAAAATGTCTTCACGTCCATATCCCAAAAAATGTAGGAAGAGCCTCAACCAAGACATTAACGACTAGTCGAAGACACTAAGTCCCCAATGTGATAGGCAAGCCTATCGCCGACCGAGCACATGTCCAATTACAGACAATGCTATTTTTTATTAGAAAATTGGAAAAACTTGATTTTATTTTTGTTGCCCGACCCGGGAATCGAACCCAGGACCTCGTGAAGTCAAGTCCAACACTTGGACCACTAGACCACATAAGTTATTATTATAGAAACTCGCTAACCTGTAAAAATGAAGCTAACCTAAAAAATTAAACTTGAGAAAAAAAGATTTAAATTTTAGGGACGATAGATTTTTTTTAATTTTTTTTAAAATTAAAGAGGTGACTGGTGACATCGAAAACATAATAGGTAATATGTTTTCGATGTCACCAGCACCTCTTTACAGTCTGTCCAAAATAAAAAAAGGTGACGTCTTGAAGTCACCTTTTGCTTTAACTTATTGACGTTTATTGTGGATCATAGCTAATCTTTTTTTGATTAGTTGTATTTGAAACAGACATGATCATGTACGGTACCGTATTTTTTTCTCCTGGACCGGATATAGTGCCAAAGTACATCCATTGCGTAAATGTCATTAGTAACCTGCAAATTCATTATTTCTTCTATGTAGGTATAGTTATAAACATTTTCAAATCTGTGGTCGCGATTGTTCGCTAACCTGTATTAAAACACCTTTGTAAGCCTCTTACATAATTTAACGAAATGAGTTAGAGTTAGGGTTACCAGATTTAAAGGAAATCCAGGATTTTCCCAAAATTTCACAACATTAATATTTGAATTACAAACTTGACGGTTTTCGGCTAAAATTAATTCTATGAATTACTGAATTTCGAATATGATCCAAAATCTAGATATATATAGTTACATCAGCGCGTACATAATAGTTGGTACTTTATGGTGTTGCTGTTGAAATAACAGTCTGTAGTAAATAAATAAAAATATGATTATTTCATTAACACGTCGCCACTTAGAACCATGGCAGAATCATAGTTAATAACTCCGAGATGGCCCCACATAAATCTTATCGAAATTCCACTAGTTGTCCTCTATTTTGAGAACATCATTAACATTGAGGAATGAACGAAGAGTTACAAACGAAAATTTAAATATTGCACGTATATTTCACATATAACTCAAAAACAACTAGTTGGGTCACAATTAAAATTTATATACATAAAGGGATTAAAATTAAATATACTAGAACAACTGGAAATTATTAAATGTTAAACGAACGAAGACTCAATTACGCTGTTAATCGAACAAACAAATTTGGCTAATTCACCCCTACTACACATGTTTAACAACAATAGTGTTACCCCCACCAAGCGTACGAACTCGCGAAACCCTATAAATAGAGCGAGTTGCATGCATGCGCGCCAGTATCTGCTCGACCTTCGTGGAGATAAGTCGAATTCTCTTGATGATGTTTACGTAAATTGCAAATTAAATATTTTTATTTGGATTTAAGTATGGATTTCCGCAAAGTAACACCTTCTTCAATCAATAACCTAACTTGACAAAAAAGATGTGGTGTCGTGGGACACCAGGTAGGAACGAAGTTCCTTCGGCTAATGTAGAATCGATACAATTTATGAGTATATAATATGCATTGGCGGGGTGAAGTGGTAAAAGAGAGAGAAGAGATGAGAGAACGATGAGAAAGAGAAAGTTATTATACACTACTCTCTTGTGCCTCTGTGCGCCTGCGCACGTCTCATTTAACGGTTTTATTCCACTGACTTTTTCTTGCGGTTTTACATTTTTTTCAGTTCGGTCGCGCAGCAAAATCCCTATCTCCTCCAAGTCTGCCGTTCCCTACGTTTGTTCGAAAAAAAACAGTCACAATTTTTCATTTTAAGGCTATGTTTCACAATTTATCAGTAAAGCAATCAGTAGTTACTTATTGAGTAAAATTCTGAACGGTTGAATCCTTTCAGCAACTTACAACGCGTTTCAGAACCGTCCTCACAGTATTTTTATGTGTCGAGTAGTTACTTAACACTTAAGAGGCTGACAAGTAATAACAACAATTAATATTTGGGTTCCGAAGCACAGTTTTGTAAAATTAGCCACTATTTTTGTTTAATATTCTTATTGCATTATATATGTTTTTAGTAAAAAAGATACACATTTTATAAAACATAAAGAAACATTACAAATAAAACAGAGATTGTTAAGCAACTTTAGTTTATGACAACAAAACCAAATAAAATTGATTGCATAATATGAGAATGCACTTTTGACGAAACGTAAATGTCATCTGTCTTTTGGCAAGTGTCAATACCCAATAGTCAATATGTTGAATATTTTCACGTCCATATCCCCGAATAGGCAGGCAGAGTTACAACCACGACCACGACCACGACTAGCCGAAAAGTCACACAATGTAATAGGTGGCAAAACTATCGCCAACCAGGCACATATCCAATCCCGAGCAACGTAGATAACTTTTTTAGAAAATTGAAAATATAAATTCTCTATTTTTTTAGCTACCCGAACCGGGGATTGAACCCGGGACCTCAAAAAGTCAAGTCCAACACCAGACCGCTAGACCACAGAGGCGATTAATCAATATTTGTGGTATTTTTTTATATTTTAAACCAAACAAAATATTTTATTGATTTTGCAATTTAATTGTTCACCTTTAATTGGAGCTTACCTTTAATATTATTTGTTCCATTTCGAACTATTTGCAGCCTTCAAGGTTTGGTAACTAAACAAAAAAACATCTAAATCCTTTTCAATGTTATCAGAAATATCCATAATTTTCAAAAGAACATTTTACCCTAATAAACATCTAAAATGAACAATAGCAACTTCAGTCATATCTAGCCGAATAGAATGAGTTGAACACATCTGTTGACCATATTAAGTTGAAAGTTAAAGTAAATAAGTTAATCGCTACTCTGTCCTACCTATAAGTTATTGGGCAGTTTAAGTGATGATTAGTGTTACTTGATGAGTGTGAAACGCAAAAACGTGTTTTACTTTGTACTTAACTTTTAAGTAGCCTACTTAGAACTTTACCTAGACATTGTGAAACATAGCCTAAATATAAGAACCTTAGTAGCTAAACAAGTCTAATCGCGTAACTCCGCAGCCCACGCGGATTCTGTAAATCTAAATAATATGTAATATGTAAAGAAATGTATTAATAAATACATTTCTTTACATATTATAATTATTTACATATTATTTCTTTACATATTACATATTATATGTATTTATTAATACATTTCTTTTCCTTCGATCACAAAACAGTTTCTATTTGTTATTATTCCTCCAACCACTACAAATGTAACAAAATTAATGCAGAGGTTTACCCGTGATGCAAATAGACAAAACTGGTAATAGTTAAAATATAGTATAATTATTATTAACAGTTATTATTTTTCAATTGTTATTAAAAAAATATTTTAAGAATGGAATTTTAAGCAGCTTAATTACTCATATATCGCTTTGTAAAGATTTAGCCACCATAATGAACTCTTACGTAGCAGCCAACGATTCAGTAATATTAATGAAGAGATAATGAAATTAACCCAAAACCGAAATTAAATGTACGAGTATACCTTGCAAATGAATCACTATTTCCCACAGTTAATCGCTCTCATACAGTCTCTGAAGAGTGTATCGTGATGGGTAAATAAATCATGAACTTTACAAAAATTTGACCCATTCTAGTAGTTTGAGATATATGCATAATAAATAATTGTAAGGAAACAAGCAATAATTGTTCAATTTTATTACTAAAGAAGTTTTTTTAAAAGTCTCGAAAAAGTTGAATCTGTACCTGGCTACCCTAGTGAGAGATGCAGACAACAGTAAGTGCGGTTTTACAGTAATTACTATTCTAGCAACTATGTTGCAACTTGTACCCAAGTTTAGGAAACAACACAATGTCTTCTTTGAGTTGTTAAGTAAAGGCACTTCGAGCAGGCGATAAGTAATTTAGCACTTTAGAGATTATCCCATAATCCTGGTAAATTAAAAAAATTGTGGGAACTACTATATACAATAGAAACGTATAGTAGTTTTTTTTTGTAAGAAAAGTGAAGATACAAAAATCAACTATTAATACATTTTATTTAAAATTTTTTGGTATAAAACTTTAGTAATTAGAATTGAAATACTCTTAGCTTTAAATATTAGACTTACTGCCTGCGGATTACTTCCTGTCAATGGTCACTGTCGTATGACCGATACCTTAGGCCATGTGTGAAAGTCTGCCTCACTCTTCAGCAATGAATACTCCAATAGCGACCATTGATTTTATTGCAGTATGATAAGTTAAAATCTACTAAACGAAGCGATTACAATACACTACCAAAAAAAAAATAAACTATACAATTAATCACCATGACTGTATGACCTTAACAGTAGGTATTCATCATAATTACGTATATAAATACGAATGGACTTGCGTTATTAGTATTAGTATTCGTTGAAGTTAATCAATGATTCTTTTTATACCTAGATGATTTCATACACTACATATTCAACACCTCGCTTACATTTCCTGCCTTGAAATAGATACATCCTGGTACATTATCTTATGTACATAAAAGAAGGTCGGGTTTGTTACAACATTTATAACTCGAGATCTGCTGGACCAATTTTCATGGTTTTTGATTCGTTGGATGTGTCTCCGCCCCGAATAGCAGTGTTTGTGTAAATAATTTGTATATTATTTTTTGTTCATGAAGTTCATACTAGATGACGTTTGTCATAATTAGATCGCGTTATAATTTCTTCTTTTTGTAAATATGTAATGTTTGCGGTGAAATTAAATTGTACTTCTCAGTACCGCGTAGTTTTAATAACAGCAGAGTACATCTTATAAACAATAAAACAAAAAAAACAATTATAAAAGATGAATCGTCAATATATAAAAGAAAGTCGTGGTAGTTAAACCGATTAGGCTGAAAATTTATGGAGAAGTAGTTTAGAACCGGGAGGAGGACATGGGGTACATATTTTTCCCTTGCAACAGCGAGGAAACTAGGAAAAACGACATTTTAATTTTTTAAACAGAACGGGCGTAATGAATTTCGCCGGAACAGCTAGTATATAATAAATAAATACATTTTTATGCCAAGAACTTAAAGTCACAATTGTTTCCACTTTTAACCAAGTCCAAAAAGAGGAGGGTTTCAAGTTTGTTTTCCTTGTATGTTTTCACGCAATTACTCGGCCAATAGTCAAACTATTTCGATGAAACTTTTCAGAATCATAAGTCATGATTCCGAGGTGGTTGCATATTAGTTTTACCATGATCCAAATAGTAGTTATTAAGATATATAATGTGCAGTATAATAGTGGCCCTGTGATATACGAATAAATTTTACTAAAGAAGAATGAACACCGCCTCTGTGGTCTAGCGGTTCAGTTGTTGGACTTGACTGCATGAGGTCCCGGGCTCGAATCCTGGGTCGAGCAACAAGAAGAAAATTGGGTTTTTCCAATTTTCTAATAAAAAGAAAAATGTTTTAATAAAAAGTTGCTCGGGATAGGATATGTGCCCGATTGGCGACAGGCTTGCCACCTATCACATTGTGGGACTTAATATCTTCGGCTAGTTAGGTGCCCTGGTTGTGCCTCTGCCTATCTTTTCGGGGATATGGGCGTGAAGATACTTTTTTTTTAAGAATGAACATGGTTGCATGATTTGCTGTCCTGAATTAGATCAATCTCAATTTTGTTTAAAAAAATATTTAATTGAAAGTACTATACTTTTATCTAGTTTTAAAACTTAAACTGTAAAGTTACTAAGAAATATCATTAAATTAGAAATAAATTAGCCCATCTTACAAGTTAATAGTGTATTAATAAGTTAATAGTATTTTAAAGTATTTTAATTATTACACACAACGCAACGCTGTCTGCGATGATAATTCTAATCCTATTAATATTATAAATGCGAAAGTTTGTAAGTATGTATGTATGGATGTTAGTTACTCTTTCACGCTCGAATGGCTGAACGGATTTGTCTAAAATTTGGAAAACAGATAGATTGTGACCTGGATTAACATATAGGCTATTTTTAATCCCGATCGCACATCGGGTTTCTGTGAAAACGAGGGCGAAGCCGCAGGTAGCAGCTAGTTTGTTATAATTTTTTGGCCCTACACAGCCAGTTAATTGTTAGTGTGGGGATTCATAATAATTATGTACCTACCGTGTCGATTTTGTAAAAAACAATTCAAGTGCTTAAAAACTTGTTATGTTTTGTATCGAATATTGATTAATCACAACATAATCAAGGGCAATCAATCGGTCTAGAATAAGGAAAGCAAATTACACTGACTATATACAAGAAAAACTTAACATACCTAATAAATGTAAATGAGTCCACTCGGTTAAAATAATTTGCTAAAAATTATTTCAGTCAAATAAATGAAATAAAGAGACAATATTTAAAGTACGAAGGCAGCATTATTTTTCTATTTAATATTTAATAAATATACAATTATGTTATAAATTATAGAAATATTTAGGCGAAAATTGTCGAACGATTCGCGAAATTCACGAATACAAGACTTTTTATTTTGAGGATTCCGGCGACTGGAACCGGATTAACTGGGACCGCGTACAAATAAATAACAAATCCTATTGTTCAATTCAAAACTAATGCAGTTAAACAAAAAAAATGTTTTACGTAAAATAATAAGCGTGTGGATTTAAAGTATCATTTATTAATATAATTTTATTAAAATCCCCATGTGTTGATCGTTCTTTTTAATTTGTATTAAGCTTACACGGAAATCTGAAGGAAAATATTAACAACAAACAACACGTAAATAATTATCTCTGACTAAATCGGTCTTAAATTAAAATATTGCTAAATTATACACTTAAATCCAAATCATAATAATTAACATACAACAATATCTGTCAACGATCAGTCTTATTGATTGCTAATTATTAATTATTTTGGATACTTTTTATTTTGTTAATTTATACCACGCACGAATAAAGTGTCATTTAAATTAAGTAATCGTAAGGTACAACACTAGTATCTTACTTGTATGTGTACTTTCAATTTAGAATGTTTGGTAGTTTCGATTCATTTCAACGTTAAATCTAATAAAAAGCAAACGCTGACGATAAAATAAACTAATTTTAATATTTGTTTCCTAGCACTAACTGACACAACTAGTTTATTTATAATTTTGTAACTAATTGCGTATACAAAAATTAAGTTCTCTGAGACGCCGCAGATTTGACCTTTGCAATAACAAACCAATAAATATTTCATATTAATACAAGTTCATATTTAATAACAAGCTGTCAGTTTTTGTATGCTAATTTTGTAAGGCCTAACGCACACTCTATACACAATATTAAACGAAAAAAATACTGTACAAATCCATCATTAACTACATTTTTAAAATGAGTTTATGTAGGTGCTAAAATTCGTTTCATTATAATAATCAGTGATTGACACTTTGAAAATTGTATAATTAACTATTTAAATATGTATTGAAATATTGAACATAGCAATCTAAAACGAAGAAATACAAGAATATTTACCAAACATATCATAAAGGTATCCCTGTGATGTCCATCATCATTCATACATTCATTTTTTTATGATATTGAAAGGCAAACGAGCAGACGGATTTCCTGATGGTAAGAAATTCTTGCCGCCTAGAGGCACCAACAGTGGTCATGGTGCGTTTCCAACCTGAGGCCGGGATATTAGGCCTCGAGTAAAAGTAATTTTACCGGTTACCTTATCCTCCGAACCGGAACAACTCAACGGAGAGCACTGCCGTTATGGCGGCAGGAAAAGGTAAGACGGTGCTACCAATCTGGGCGACTCGCTGCGAAACTCTACCACCTAGTCTAATGCCTTAAAATGCCTAAAATAAATCCTGTGATGTGTGCGCGATTGTTAAACTTATCTTCCTATAAAGAAACTCATAATAATATAAGATAATAATATATAAAAGACCTGTATGCCAAAAATAAAAATCTATAATGTGCGCAAGAGTTAAATTTATTTTCCTAGAAATACAAAGAAACATAAGAGCGTAAGAGACCACCTACGGACTCGATTTATTTATTCTAATTCGCGGTTGCAAAAACATTAGCTGCTCGTATATGTCGACTTGATATGCAAACATGATTAAATCGTGATCTTTGTAATTAAATGGGTAAATAGTTACTAATACTGCTATCATGAGTTGATGGGGGTTTCATGTCATGATTATTTTTAACCTGTTCCGATTTATAATTGGTCTATCCTTCAAATAAACAAATTCAAAAATCTTATAGAAATTTGAATTATTGTCTTTTTGTGAGTTTATACTTATACTTCATGAAACAGTTTAAAATTTAGGTACCTCGTTTTAAACTTAACATTTAATAATAACGAATTCGTACACAGCGGCCCGAAAATAAATATCTAATTTTTTTAAGGTTATTTGTGTAAGTTTAATTATCTCACCATAAATTAACAGAGTTGGATGTGAGAAAAAAACAAAGTATCTTCACGCCCATATCCCCGAAGAGGTAAGCAGAGGTACAACCAGGGCACCCACGACTAGCCGAAGACACTAAGTCCCACAATGTGATAGGTGGCAAGCCTATCGCCAACTGGGCACATATCCAATCCCGAGCAACATTTTTTTTTACTAAAAAATTGGAAAAAAATAAATTTCCTTTTTGTTGCCCGACTCGGAATTCGAACCCGGGAGCTCATGCAGTCAAGTCCAACAGCTGAACCGCTAGACCACAGAGGCGACAAAAAATATCAGTAAAAACTAAATCCTTAATAGGTATGTCGACGGACAGTGTTTTATATTTCTTAATAAATATTACTGACAACTTTTGTAATTATTTGCTTGTTGTATTTGTAACGTAATTTTTATTTAACATGTTACCAGACACTTAACATGTTAGTACTTTTTACAATACTTTTGTAACTACATGAAGCTACGAAATGACGGATGAAGGTAGCCAAAAAAATATGATAATCAATCTTAAGCTTAAAAGAACTCGTTGGGATTCGTCAGATCAGCAACTGGACAAATACTTGGAGAGCCGGCGACCGCTTTAAGGTTACTCCTTGTGGCCCTTTTTTTAATATTTATATATATATATAAGCACTTTAAATCTGCAATAAATCTTCTTCGATTTCATCACCATGTCATTTCGATTGACATAAAAAGATTCAAAAATATAAATGTAATTCAAAAACCATTCGGATCGGATCTTGATCAATTTTATATGGCGATACCTCCGAATCATGAATCATCTTACATAAAAAATAATCATCAAGATAAATTTATAATCGGCAAAGTGATCGAGTTTATAACCTCCACCTTTTGGAGTCGGCTAATAAATAGAGTTATCATATCAGCTTGTCAATGCCTCTAGCAGTTATCTAAAATAACCTTATAAATAAAATGTTTGTCTTGTGTTTGTACATTGCATTTATTATTAGAATATTAATTGTTAATTCAGCTCCAAACATAGTCTAAATAATTTTGGCAAAGCAATTTCAGCCATTTCTAACGAAAATGCTATGCTAAACAATGTGATAGTTGGCAAGCCTGTCGCCAACCTGGCACATGTATAATCCCGGGCATTGTTGCCTTTATTAGAAATTTGAAAAAAAAAAACACTTTTTATTTTTGTTGCCCGACCAGGGGATCAAACCGGGACCTCATGAAGTCAAGTGCAACACCTGGATCGCTAGAGTATAGAGGCGATTGGGTTGTTTATTTGTTTTCTGCAAAAAATAAGTAAATTTAGTTTTTTTAAAGATATTGGAAGGCAAACAAGCAGACGGATATTCAGAAATTCCAGCCATCTAGAGACGCCAAAGGTGGTACGATGCGTTGCCAATCTGAGGCCGGGATGTCAGGCCGCGAGCAAGAGTAAGTTTACCGGCTACCTTACCCTCCGAACTGGAACACGTCATGACGTTATGGCGGCAGGAATAGGTAGGGCGGTGGTACTAATCCGATCGAGTCGCTGCAAAACTCTACCACCCAGTCAGATGTCATGGTGTTTGTGACGGTCAGCCTATGTTCGGCCTTAACGAGCTGCCTGGCAGGAAAGCAGATGGTCTATTCTGCAAAGGAGCCCGGACCAACACCGGGATTTTTTTATTTTTTATTTTTAAATGCGTCAAGTTTTCATTGACAGTAGAGTTCACGAGCGCTTGAACTATACGCGCATTTTCCTGTTAAGTACCTACCTTGTACTGGATTGTTAAGTATTTTGACAGTTTGACGCATTTGTTTCGCTGACATTTTATGTGATAGGTATTAATATTCAAAATGGCGATTGTGACTAACGTTTTACCAATAATTTCGTTATATTTTAATACATTCTTACATGTTATTTATCGTTTCTGTGGTCTAGACAAATCCTGGGTCGGGCAACAAAAAGCAAATGTGATTTTAGAGTTTTCTAATAAAAACAACGCTGGTCTGGGTTGGATATGCCCGGTTGGCGATAGGTTTGTCATCTATCACATTGAGGGACTTGGTATCTTAGGCTAGACATAGATGTACAGGTTGTACCTCTGCCTACGTCTTTGGGGATACAGACGTAAATGTACTAATATAACATTAAGTATAAAAAATATGAAGTAGACCTTTGGGTAAATTTTTTTCATGGGGATATGTATGTATATTTTATTACAAAAAAGAAAGAAAAAGAAGGTAAACGTTTTCTAGGTTATGTAGGTAGGTATAGGTACATCCTACATAAATAACCTAGAAAAATAGTAACTATATACACTTAGGTAGGTATGTTTGTATGTATGTTAGAGAGTTTTAAAGAGTCTCTGCTATTCATCCCTACATCATTCACTTCATTAAAAATATAACAAACAAATAGACATCTATCTCCTGATGATTAGAAACAACTGTTGTAGATATTATTGGCGCGTCGTTACCATATCGCCCAAGACATTGGTTTAACAGGCACCATGGCGAGCACTGACATTATAGCGGCGGGAATAGGTAAGTCAGAGTTTGATTTAATCGAAATCATTCCTAACTACTTAACCGATTTGAATCAAATTTACACACCGTGTGCAGTTCGAAATGACTTAAAAGATAGGATAACTTACATCTCAATTTATCGCGGGTGGAACCGCGGGTAACAGAAGATATTCTACATAAAAATGTATTTATATTTCCCTTGGCCAATGCATCACGCACAAACATGTGGACTATTTTTTAACCGACTTCGAAAAAAGGAGGAGGTTCTTAATTCGGCCGGTATGTTTCTTTATATATGTACACCGATTTCTCCGAGATTTCTGAACAGATTTACGTAATTTTTGGTTCATACGGAATAGCTTCGAATTGTTCCCATAAAAATTGATTCGGGTAGTCCCGTTCGTTTCGTCGTTTATTTTATGGGCATTTTTTATCTACTTTCAACTATCCAAATGTTTATTTTTATTAAATTAAATCATATCAGCAATAAACTAAAAAGTATTAAATAAAAACAACTACTTTAAAAAAGCCGACTTCAAATCTTAAACGTAAAAAATAATAAAGATTTGATATTAATTATATGTTATCTATTATTTCTTAGTGCTATTTACTCAAATGTCTGAAGTCGGTTCCAATCCAATTTAATTCTTACTTATAATATAAATATTAGTTATATAATATAAATAGCTTGGCACCGACTTCAAACTTATTAGTAAATAGCACATATCAATAATATTTAGTATATAATTAATGTTAAATCTTTATTATTTTTTACTTTAAAATTTTGTAGTCGGGTTTTTTTAACGTAGTTACTTTTATGCTTATTATTTTTTTGCTATGTTAGTTTTTGTTGAGTAAAATAAAATAAAATTTATATTTAGGATACTTTTGAAATTATTTAACACTAAATATTAATATTTAGTGGTCAATTTAAACACCATTAAATAAACATACATCAATTCGTTTGGTTTGTGGCCGCCATAAATTATTACTCCGGGAAATGTTCCATTTGACGTGCTTTGAATTTGCGGCTATTCTAATGTCACTACAAAATGGGTACTTTCAATATAATTGAGGTTAACAAAATTGTTGAACTGGCTCAATATGGTTTACGCAATTTATATCGCATTCCTAAACTAGACACAGCCAGAGCTAGGTTTCAGTTTGAGGTCTGCATAATTTGCAGCATTAAGGTCTCAGCACATATATGAACTCGGAAGCATCACCCGGATTGATACCACCGCCTTACCTATTTCTGCCGCCATAACATCATGACGTGTTCCGGTTCGAAGGGCAAGGTAGTCGGCAAACTTACTTTTTTGCTTGTTTGCCTTCCAATATCAAAAGAATATATATCAACTCGGAAAGGGATCGTCACAGTATCACCTTTCGCCTCGCCGTCAACCAGGCGTCAATTTAAATGCACGTAACCGAACAGTATCAGCAGCTCCTGTGCATCAACTCGGCTACAGCTAAACGACACTGCGCTTACGAGTACGGCTCGCCGACAGCGAGCCTCTTCCGAGGCGTGGCGATTACGTTACGATTCCGATTAATGTACGATCCAGTATGGAGTTTTATACAAACAATAAAGAACGGTACGGATACGGTGACGATCCTTTTCCGAGTTGATATGTATGCTGAGACCTTTACTTGTAGTATTATAACGTCTAGCTACACATACGTAAATTTTACGTACCGAAAAACATGGCAACTTTGCCCTCGACGTTTGACTTTACCCAGTTGTGTTTACGTGAATTAGACGTACATATATTCACGTCAAGTTCCTGCCGAGGTAGACAGAGAGTATCGAGTACCAAACCTCACGATACTGGCAAACCTGTACAGCTTCTCATTCATTACCCTTTTTATACAAACACGCCGTTTTCGGAGACTCTATGTTTTTTTTTACTGACTAAACACATAACACAATATTAAGTTGAAGTAGCATTTAAAAACCACAAAGGTTTGTAAAAACAAAAATGCTACCATACTTCATTTTATATCTTTGCCTAGTTATTATTCATTTATTTATTTTTTGTTTCAGTAGAAAGAAAAAATAAGTAAACAACAAGGTTGACAAAGCAAACGATTTATCGAAAATGCAGTATGTGTCACGTAATTTTATACGTGAATTATGTTTAGTGTATTTGATTGCTAGTTATTGCCCGAGGATTTGTCTGATTATTAATTTTATTAACATCTAAAAGATGTAAAATAAACCTTTATTTTCCACAACGGTTACACTGCTTACGCGGAATTAGCAAAATAAAGGCTTATTTTACATCTTTTATAATGGATTTCCGCAAAGTAACGCCTGATTCAATAAAAAAAAAATATTAAGGTCTGTTCACATCCAGTACATTTTGTTTTGACACTTGTAAACTCTTTTTAAACACGGAACCTTAAAAAATATGCCCTTATCGTTAGTGCGACCGGAAATACCGGATGATATGACATCCGAGGACTTCTGCAGATGATGACATATGTAATTAGAGCCGTCATTACCACTGTTGTCTGCGGTCATTCAGGATACATTACTTTACTGATAACAGCACCTTCAATATGAATATCCATAACATATAATGCATAACGTAAATGCAACAGAGTTATTGTAGGATATTGGAAGGCAAACGAGCAGACGGATTTTCTAATGGTAAGAAATTCACGTCGCCTAGAGACATCAAAGGTGGAAATGGTGTGTGCCAACCTGAGGCCAGGATATTAGGCCTCGAGCAAAAGCTGCGAAACTGTACCGCCTTTCCCAAAGTGGGCGATAACGCCCCCTTGTCGGCGCTGGAAGCCTAGAGGGGGCGGTATAAATCTTGAAAAAAATGTTTTTTTTTAAACTAGGCGCAACAAATATGTTATTGAGGTTATTGACAAGAAAAAAACGAGGGGGGGGGCGCTACAAAACAACTGATTTTCAAAGTGGGCGTTACATGAAATAAGTTTGGGAACCTCTGACCTAGACAGATGTCATGGTGTTTACGCTATGCTCGCCTCTTATGAGCTGATTGGCAGAAAAGCAAATGATTTATTCTGCAAAAGAGCCCGGACCAACACGGGGAAAAAGTTTTCAACATGAGGCCGGGATAATAGGCCTCGAGCAAAAGTAAGTTTACCGTCTAACTTATTCTTAGCGGCAGGAATAAACAGCAAGGCCACTAACTATATCATAATCAACAAAACCAAATCAATAAGCTGTACTACTTTCCGATTTCTTACAATGACGTATAAACATTATTTGGACGACGTACTTTCTATTTGTGAACCAATTTCGAAAAATGAAGTAGGTTATTCGTTCGATTTATATTTTTTATCTATGTTAACTGATTTTTCCGTTACTTGTGAACCGATTTAATTTTTTTATTTGAAAGAGCCGTACTTCCAGGTGATCCCATTGTAGATTGGATGATTTTCAGGAAATGGACGGAAATTCTTCGTCGTCGTATGATACGTCGCCTAAGTAAGCAAAAGTTTATTTTTGTGTACATAGGCGACACGTATTCGTTGAACACGTAGTCGGCGTTTTGCAGTTTTAGTGGGCTTCGATTATCTTAATCCCTTCGAATACTACTAAAATTAATTATTAATAATAATAAATTGATTAAGTAATAATAAATAAATTAATTAGTAATCGAACTAAAATTAATTCCGTCATCGTAGCAATTAAAACAATATGTTTCATAAATTTTTATATAGTTACTAGCTGTTACCCGCGGCTTCGCTCGCGAAAAATTTAGATGTAAGCTATCCTATCTTTCAAGTTAGACCAAACTGCACACGGTGTGTAAATTTCATTAAAATCGGTTAAGTGGTTTAGGAGTCCATTGAGGACAAACATTGTGACGCGAGATTTATATATATTAAAGATAAGATAACCAAAACTCGCAAGGTACTTGGCGTGAAGACTTGTATAACCAATACATGGGAACTACTGAATCATCTTAAATGTCATAAATTCTTTAGGTTCGAGTTCTCTGTGTAGAAAAGATTATCTGCCCCCCTGCTAGGAGCTCGTAAAAGGTGAGCCTAGGCTTACCGTCACTAACACCGTGACATCTGATTAGGCTAGCCTTACCTATTCCTGCGAGTATAGGTTGCATTACTAACAAGACCACTGGTGGTAGGGTGCTGTTCAGCAATTAGTAGGTATTGCCTTGCCTTCCTTTTGATATCCCGGTCTGGGTGCTGATTAGGTATCTCATTTGCCAACTCAAAATGGAAAAGTGTACATCAAATGACGTCATTTGTGTTTGCTATCTCTATTGTATTTCTGTTGGTCACTGGAGATAGCAAATATAAAACACGTCATTTGACAGCTATTTCGTGTACACTTTTCCATTTTGAGTGGGCAACTGAGTTACATGATCAGCCCCTGGAGGGAAGGGTAGCCGTTGGACTATCATAATAGGCCTAAAATATTCCTTAAGATCAGT
This sequence comes from Calephelis virginiensis, assembly GCA_002245475.1. Classification (NCBI taxonomy): domain Eukaryota; kingdom Metazoa; phylum Arthropoda; class Insecta; order Lepidoptera; family Riodinidae; genus Calephelis; species Calephelis virginiensis. The sequence continues at coordinate 876,978 of NJDC01000696.1, read as the reverse complement.
ATCATCTTCGGTAACTGAGCAAAAATATATTTAGGTACCATAAAAAATATGCATATTTTTTAATGAAGAAACAGCATCATCAGGGCTAGAACTTAAACTGTCATAAGCGAAACCGTTAGGCTATTTATAAAATAATAAATTATAAGTGATAAGTACGTAAAATAGTACAAGTGTTTCTTCATTTAAAAATATAAATATTTGGAAGTTTTACCAAGGGCGTCGGCCCTTGGTAAAACTTCCAAATGGTTAATATCAAATATGTATATAAAACATATGTTTACTTGTTTATCTAAAAAAATGTTTATCTGAAAAAAGATATCCTGTTTTTATCACCTTGTAAGTAAATAAATAAATATCCCTGGACAAGTCACACAAATGGAATCTAACCCCAAAATAAGCAAATTATATGCTTGTGTTATGGGAGTTAGTCAACGATTCTAATACATAGAAACACTAAAATAGATACCAGAATAAATTTAATAAACACCCAGACCCGGAAATGCAGACATCTAAATGTTCATCACACAAATTCTTGCCCCCGTCGGGAATCGAACCCGAGCCTCACGTTTGGTCGATTTAGTTAGGCGTGTACGTTAACGTAAACCTTATGTTTATACTGTTTTAATGTTTTCGCTGTAAATAAATTTATTATCATTTTTTATCTATTTATAAAAAAAAACTGCCAATTTTGGTAAGTATATGAATATTCTTGCACATCATAAAATAATATATAATGGAATTTCACCCAATGCCAAGGATGGAAACGATTCAATACATAAACTGTCCATTGACTATTCCAAAGTTAGGTCGAGGAAGAAAGTTGTTAAATCCACTTCACCAAGTTCCAACATAAAACAGAGCTGTCGGTAAAAACATCCAACAAAACGGTAAAAAAGTTGTTCAGACGAATAGTGGAACCTACCAAATTTTACGATCATAGACAATTTATTTCTACATCAAGCGCAGTAAAACTGTGAAAATCGATTACAACTATTTATAGTACTTCCTAAATTAAGCGCAGCAAAACTGCAAAAACCGATTACTACTATTTATCGTACTTCCTATATTAAGCGCAGCAAAACTGCAAAAACCGATTACAACTATATTTTATAGTACTTCCTATATTAAGCGCAGCAAAACTACAAAAACCGATTACAACTATATTTTATAGTACTTCCTATATTAAGCGCAGCAAAACTACAAAAACCGATTACTACTATTTATCGTACTTCCTATATTAAGCGCAGCAAAACTGCAAAAACCGATTACAACTATATTTTATAGTACTTCCTATATTAAGCGCAGCAAAACTACAAAAACCGATTACAACTATTTATAGTACTTCTATTTAAATTATGCGCTTCGGCTTTACACTTTTTACGCTTTATACTTTTTTTTTAAAGTTGGTTGACCTAATCTAAATTTAAGCGAAATTATTAATTATGTAACAACAACTCTTATATATAATACATTCGGATTTTCGAAGCTTGACGAATATAACCGAAGCGCATAATTTAAATAGGACTACTATAGGTACCACGTCGCGATTTGATAATTATTCTTTTAAAATACTAACTAATACCAAAATGTTCGAATATAAACTGCATCGACATCCAATTTATAAATTTCAAGCTTTACCTGATAATTATTAGTTTTTTTTCTTACCCTCCAAACCGCAACACGTCATGACGCTATGGCGGCAGGAATAGGCAAAGCGGTGCTACCAATCCGGGTGAGTCGCTGCGAAACGCTACCACCTCGTCAGATGTCACGGTGTTAGTGACGGTAAGCCTATGCTCGCCTTTTACAAGCTGCCTGGCAGGAAGGCAGATGGTCTATTCTGCAAAGGAGCCCGGACCAACACAGGGAATTAGGGAATTTGGTAACATTTAAAACTACGAGTAACAGTAGTTAACAATATACTGAATACTGACATGAAAAATAAAACGATATGAAACGAATCCGGACAAAATATAAAATTATGGCAGCCGTAGTAGAATTACAGATGTATATTAAGGGTTATACCGAGACTGATTTCCATAAAACGTCACGCTCCCGGGTTTATTGGACCATTCAGAGAACATCTGAATATATATGATATTCCGAGGTTTATGGTGGACTCCTGGATTTGCGCAGTTGTTTTTCTTGCCATTATTACATTTGAAGAGAGGTAAACGCAGGTTAAACTTTTATTTTTTTTGTTTTTTCAACTTACATTGCAAAATTATAGACCACCGACCAACCATGAGGATCTGTCGATTCCCGAAGGGGGCAGACATTTATACACACTTTTTTGTAGTAAACACTTATCCACTATACACTTTATTTAATACTTTTCGTTACCCTATAGCCAACCGGTTTCACTTTTTACAGCATCACCAGGGGCTTGTAACTAAAGAAAAAAATACTGTTTCAATTTAACGTTCATTACTTATTTAGTTGGTTGGTTACCAAAAACAAGTGAAACCAGTTGGCTATAGAGTAACGAAAAGTATTAAATAAAGTGTATAGTGGATAAGTACAAGTGTACAAAAAAGTGTATTTACTACAAAAAAGTATGTATACAATGGAATTCCACCAAGTGCCGACGATAACAATTATAGATTCTATGACATTTATGTGATAAACATAGATGTCTATTGGCGTATGTATATTTTATTAAATTTATACTCGTATCTATTCATATATTTCTATGTATCAGTATCGTTATCTCACACTCATAACACAAGCATATAATTTGCTCACTTTGGGGTTAGCACAATTTGTATAATTAGTGCAGGAATATTTATTTAATTAGTTTTTGTAAAAAAACGTTAATACGGTGTAACATTATACGGTAGTAAAAACAAATATGTTTTCGAAGTCAACCAAAACTCACTAAATAAGCTAATACATTATTAAATTTGTCTTGAAAATATGAACAGTTTAGCTCGTGAAGTTACCTCATAGGATAGTTTTTATCCCAAAACAATGTTCCCGAAGCAACGCCGCGGGTAACATCTAGTTGGCTATAAAACCCACCAATCTGGCTATAAAATTCTGTAAAAATTACATCAAGTGTGAACGATTTAACACTAATAATAAAGAAATTGTACGTGACTTATTTAATAGAGTGACGAAATCACGGAGACATTTAAGATTAAACCATAAGAGCATTCACGAGGCAAAAAAGCATAATCCTATTATTACAAAGCCCTTTTAAAATGTCACAACTGATTTGGGACTTCTATGTTTATTGTCATATTGTCAAAGCTTTGACAGACTTTCATCTTTTTGTGATGACAGTTGGTGTGTTTTATACAATATGTCAGAAAGACAAAAGGAATAGCTTTGGGGTATTTCATCTTGGCTAGGTATATGTATATTGAAAAGAAAATACCGTGAACGCATTTAGTAATGTTCTCTTTGTTGTCATACTGACAACTACTTTGAAAGGGTTTTCCAGGTACCTGATAATCCTACCTGATTTGCATAAATTAGTGTAGATAATTTGACTAGTGGCATTATGGTGATAGCTCATGTTCGGTTTCCAACAGGGGCAAGCAGGTACAGGGTGTCTCGATCCTGTTTATCTATATTTCCTAATCTGGGTGTTTGCTATTTTTATCATTTATTTATGTATTTGTACCATTAAGTAGCACCCATATCACAAGCCTTAAATTTGCTTACTTTGAAATTAGTTCAATTTGTGTAATATGTTCAGATTGATGTTTAAATATTTATTTCACTTTTAATGCAAGCCAGAAAACAGCTGGAGCACTTATAACCTAAGCAACACATAATTATCATAATTCCAATTTTATGCAAAACCAATTAATATGAATTTCAAACATGTGTGAGTCTAGGATAAGAATTATGTTAACATAAAATACTCTCTGCCTACCCCGTAAGGGACTTGGCGTGAAGATATGTATGTAAAATACTTGTAAATTGTAATGCACCAGATTATTCATTTACAATTCAAAATCTGCTGGTTTTACTTTTGTTTCTTCAGAATGCTCAACTAAACTATAAGATTATATCTAATACATAAAATTCTCGTATCACGGGGTTCGAACTTGAACTCCTCCGAAACGGCTTGACCGATTCTCACGAAATTTTGTGAGCATATTGAGTAAGTCTGAGAATCGGCCAACATCTATTTTTCATCCCCCTGAATGTTAAGGGTGGTCCACCCCTAATTTTTTTTGTAATTTTCAGACATTTTTTTTTTTTTTTGATACAGCATATAAAAGTACATTTAACCCTAAATGTTCACCCTTTTATCACCAACGTCTATTTTTTAATAGTCATTTTAGTAATTTAATCATTTTATATATAATAACTGATCAATCGTCGTTTAATTACTTGTATGGCAAAACAACGTTTGCCGGATCAGCTAGTTTTAAATAATTTTCAACATTTCAAATGTTATTTAAATAAATGTGGAATTGAAGAGGAACCAACAATTACACCTAGCTAACTTTAATTATGGAGTAAAAGTAATGCACTCATTTTGGAAAAAGGACAGATATGTTCAGAGTTTTATTATCAAATGGTTTCGGGAATGTTATAACAGCAATAAAAGGTACGTATGTACCAACTCAGTCGAGCTCTTTACATGACTCTACAACACCTCACTGACCGGAAAAATTAAATAATCTAATAATAACTTTATTAGATCATTACATTAGTTGACATAAGGTTCATCGCATACTCACAACAAACATCCCGATAAAACTTATTCTTTATGTATCTAAGAATTATTTCGATATCTGTCAACAAAAATCCACATCGAAAGTCCACTTTTACGATGCCACTGACAAACAGACACTCTGAGAGAGAGGGGGAGAAATAAAAAGAGAGAGAAAGGCATCTTAAACTTATAACATACCTACAGATACATAGAAGTCTTAACGCCAAGTCCCTTAAGAAATAGGCTAGGTATCAAATGTCACAAGCCTTGTCTGCCTAGTTTCTTCGACATTCATAACACTTTCTTACAAAACGCCAGTTTCAGAGAATCTTGACCATCCTCGAATAAAATCTACTCGCTCGCTCGGGTTTTATCCGAGGTTGGTGTCAAACTTATAACACCCCTCTCAAAATTAAATATCCTTATATGAAAATGAGTATTAACAGATAAGTTGCAAGAAATGTAAGCAAACAATGAAAGCGAGACCACCCAACAACGATACGCGTAACTTTATGATATCGTGTTTTCAGGGTATTAAAATATCTCGCCGTGATAACCCTTGTTTATTTAATTACTATAAGTAAACAACTTGATCGCTTTGTTGGTCGAAGAGTTTCATATAGGACTCACTTTAAGCCTCAGGTTCGATTCCAGAAGAAACTAGGCATTTATGTTACAAATATGTCTGTAGTTATGGGACTAGGTGCTTTGTGATATTTAGATAACTATACATAAATGTATCTCGATTTATTAGTATCGTTGTCTAACACCCCACAATGCCTGGGATTAGTTGCTCCTAGTACCAAACTGTGCAAAATATGTATGTAACATATTTTTGTAAATTGCATTTATAAAAAAAACAAGCCCGTTGAGTTTATTTCGCCGGATCTTCTCAGACAGTGGCAGGTGACTCAGTATAATTTGAGTCCTTTATAGTGAGACCAGTGCCTGTAACTTTTATCAAGTTTATATTTGTTTATTATTATTACAACACTTCGATTTTGATATATTATCTATTACACAGTCAATTATAAATAGCCACTAATACTACCACTATCCAATAGAAAAGCGTATGGTGTAACCATGGAAACAACAGGTTTCAAATTCCAAAAACATAATGAAATTAAATTTATTTGCTGAATATGTGTGTTACTCATGTGTTACTACAATGGTTACTACATTAATTTTATCACTACATAGTATAAAACAAAGACGCTTCCTCTGTCCCTATGTCCCTTTGTATGCTAAAATCATCGATAAAATGATTGAACAGGAAGGTTTATATGTATATTTCGTAAACGTGCGAAACCGGCGCCACTCGTAGATTATATTATGTAGACATGTAGCTATCTATGTTTATAAAATCTTAAACAGACTCAAATAGAAAGTTCTTCTCTTTATGCTAGAATTAAAGATATCTTCGTGACCTTTTTCTCTCTCATTTATTTTTATAACGTTTTTATAACATCGGACTCTAACCAAGTACTTTACAGGAACCATTTCGTTCTCGTATATTTAAGGTATCACTAATGGACGGACTGCATCCTTAAGGCCTTGTTTCGCCGTTTCTTCTCCCGACGGGCTAGGTTTGGAAACGGTGGTAGTGTACGGTAGATAGGACTAAAAATTAATCTACCTTTATCTAATCTAAAATAATCTAATCTTACATTTATAACAAATTATGAAACTTATGTTCATAAATAAATAAAATGTTTATTAAAATGTAAATAAGGGCTGTGATTTAAATGTACATTTTTATAGAAATATGTAACTTCTTAAAATTAACTAAATATTTGCACACCACAATGTGGTAGAATATGTTGTATTCTTAAATATCTTTATAACAACTTTTTAACACACATATTCCGCAAATAAATAATTTTCATTTCATTTCATTTCAAAAGGTTATGTTATGATTTAACACCTCTGATGTGTCAAAATGACTAAAATCCATTTGTATAAAATAACTCTCTTTCCTTATACAACTAAATACTACAAATTAACGCAAAAGCTATCCAAACGGAAGCTATTTAAAGAAAATTCACACAAGTACAATATTATCTGTTAGTCGGTCGGTCAGTGGGGAAAGGAAGTTTGTTATCTGGTATCTTAACGGTCCCCGCCCTGAGGACTTGTGACCTGATCCTAGAGATAACAAGCTTTAGTTGGTCATAGATCAACAGATAGGCAAACTCTAATATCTAAATATATTTGTACCTACATTTATAAATTCTTAATAAAAAGTTGCTCTTTAAAGATGTGTACTACAGCAGTCTTTTAAAAAAAGTTGGCATAGTGACACATGTGTTATATTTCATTTATGAATGTTTCTCAAAATAAATGTACATCTTTGAAAAAAGTATGCCTAGAAATAGGTAAATTGTTACGTATGTGGTTATAATTAATCATTCAAAAATAAAAAATAATATTATAGGATAAGCATTAATCTTTACCTTTAGTATTTTGTATGCATTCTTAGAGATATATACAAGTTTATATATTTTTGTTATGTATTCAAGTGTATGTATTTATGTATGCACGTTTTATGGTTTATTATTATTATTTCCTTTTTTTGTGCATATCATTTGTTTTTTTGTTTTTCTCCTGGATTTGATGTATATAACATAAATGTGTAAATACTGTTATTATCATTATTTTCTCACTTAATTTATTGTGCACTGTAAGTTTACCATTTAAGTTATTTTATGAGCTTGATTTGGGTGAGCTGGAAGAAATGTCTTTATCTGAGTTAAGCTGACCTTTTGTACTAGTCTTTTAGTTTTAAAATATATGTAAGTTTTTTGTGTACAATAAATGATTAAATTAAAATAAATAAAATAAAATCTTTAAGATTACAAAGAATTATACGTTATAACCAACATTCATGTCCAATCATGTGTTATTTACAGATATTACATTCATAGTAGGCGCAAACAAAACTGGCATTTTTTATAAATCAATAAAATAAAAAAGAGAAAAAAAAAGGTTTAGAGTTTTAGAGAAAAAAAAATTAAATAAGTTTCTCTTATACAATAATTTTGTTAATCTATTATTTTATGGCATATTTCGTACTTATCCTGGAGTTTTGGATAGAATACAAGTTAACTGCTTTGAGCTTTCTTACAAGTAATTATACTGAGCCGTGGACATGATTACCAATAACTTTAGTGCTAGGATAGTTTAGCCTTTAAAATTAGTACTGAAAAAGGGATTTAAATAAACTTCGACAAACATTTGTTTCGCGTGCAGCAGTATCAATTTTAGTGTCGATGGACGAATCCTAATTCTTGTAATCATTAATTTTCGTCTATTTGTTCTATTTGTTATAATCTTTCGATCCCATAAGCACTGGTGTGATAAATGGCCCCAATAGATAATATTGATATCTGGTTCTTTATTACAAAGTATAAATTATATCATTTCTTCATATGTGCCCACTCATCAGTCTGTAAGGTTCTTAACATCTCTCAAACCAAATTAGGTCTATGTTTCTCTGGAAGGTTATATTTTAAGGTTGAAACATCACAGAGTATACCTATGTGAAACCGGGTCGGATAGCTAGTTAAGTCTAAAACCATATACCTATTGAATACTTGACACACTGTTGGTAGCGCTAATATAAACATACATTAAGAAACAATAAAATCATCTTTAACACCGTCTCAACTTTATTTATAAAACGAAAGAGGGCCATCTGTTCCGAACAACCAAATGCTATATAAGCATTAAACATTCCGTTTATTACCTTAGCCTACTTTACTGAGTATTTCACAGAGTTGATCGAGTATCATTTTATTTTGTAGATGTTGCATGTGCATTCATATCTTCACTTCTAGACCCTTGAGGGTTAGACAGAGAGTATCGTTTGCCGTACTAGGCTCCTATTGACATTGGCGGTTACCTTGTTGTGCAGTTACTAAACTTTATTTAAGTAGTCGCTATCTTCTTTCAACCAAAGTAATAGATAGAGACAAAACGCTTTAAGTGATGTCAGATTAGATAGTACATGACATTTCTACAGCCATTTAATCTATTTCTCGAAAAATTTTCTTTTTTTCTTTAGTTTTTGGCATTCTCGTTAGCATTTTGCATCTAGTTAACCGATTTACCAAAATCGGGATTCAGTTATTCAAAATTAGTCACAATACTACAGTAAAAGTCATGTCGGGTCTTGAATAAAGCGGTGGCCTCATTACTCAAGCTCATATAGTGATATTTGGCGGCAAGGGGGAAATACACGATACACTCATTTCTTCATGAGTATTTCATTTGTGCACTTTCACTGAACAAAATTGTACAAAATGCCACAAAAATTACTAATTTCACTCACTACAAACACGAAATTCAATAATTATGAAAAAACTTCGACCATCTTTTCTCTAGGTGGCACCAAAATTTCTCGAAATAGTTGATTAAAAACTTCTCAGTTTGACAATCCGAGCTAATCTGACATGTCTAAAAAAGTTTATTTTGCCTTCCTTTCCTTATTTACTTGAATTGCTGCATTAAAAAGCGACCCAATCTTTCACAGTACAAAAATGACAGAAAACTTAAACCTCTTGATTCCGGTATGAGGAATGTCAACCAAGCATAGTTATACTATTAATCCAGGAATCCAGTAAAATAAAAAGATAAAGTTTTACCCAAATGAGTTCTATACAGGAGAGGTTACGTTACAAATTCGAACAAAATGTATATAATATGTACTTAAAATTTCACCAAGTATACTTGAAATGCTGACAAAGAGTAATCCATAAAATCAAAAAGATAAAGGTATGTCCATATTGGTATCTCTGCGACTTTATCTAATCTATAGACGCAAGAGAGTTCAAAATCCAGTCCCAAAGATATCTGTTTAAATTATCTTAACCGAATGACTTTCGCTAACTCGCAGACTCCAAACATTACATCAATTATAATGAATTCCTTCTGTCTTAATGTTGGTCCAACGATTAGGTGAATAGATTTATGTAACCACGAACCTACGCCTGAGCTTTGCTCGCAAATAGCTTGAATTTTATGTTGAACCAGTGTCCTTTAATTAGTCAAACCGCAATTAAAATTGTTTTAATACTTTTCTTGTGATTCGGTTACAAACACAGACAAACTGACACACACATACACAAAAAGCCCCTGTAATATAATAGGTTTGGCTAGATTCAAAATTATTCTTGTTTAATGTACAGCCACAGCTTAAAAATACTTTTTATTATAATGTGTATACAATTTTAATGTTTAGGAAACTGATATGTAGCAGTTTGTTTTAAATTTTTCAAACATATAAGTAAATTTATATAGTATAATACCTAAAATAAACTCTTTATGATTTTATACTGTCTGTATCGTTTATCACTAACTAAGACATATTTATGTAGTAGTATATTCACGCCCATATCCCCGAAGAGGTTGGCAGAGGTACAACCAAGGCACCCACGACTAGCCGAAGACACTAAGTCCCACAATGTGATAGGTGGCAAGCCTATCGCCAACCGGGCACATTTCCAATCCCGACTAACATTTTTTTATTAGAAAATTGGAAAAATCCAATTTTCTTTGTGTTGGCCGACCCGGGATTCGAACCCGGGTCCGCATGCAGTCAAGTCCAACACCCGGACCGCTAGACCACAGAGGCGATAAAAAAAATATATTCTGTCAACTATTATCAATTTACTAATTATTACTTTCAATTGTTAAAAAAAACCCTCTTGTGCAATTAAAAAAAACATCCTCTTGCCCATATCAGAGGCACAGCCAGGGCACCCACGACTAGCCTAAGACACTAATCCCACAATGTGATATGTGGCAAGCCTATCGCCAACCGGGCACATATCCAATCACAAGCAATATTTTTTATCAGAAAACTGGAAAAACCACACTTTCTTTTTTGCTGTATATTTATGGGATTTTAGAATAGATACTTTACATATGTAATGTATGTACTTCAATCATTACATAAACCATGGTCACTACGGGGCTCGCGAAATATTGGTAATTTAGAAAAAAATATTGGTTCTCCCATGTAAACAAGTTTCTAATAAGCTTAATACTTTTATAGTTAATAAGCTTTATGACGCAGATACTAATAATTAAAACTATTTAGTTCTTACGTTCATATTTTTAAAGAAAGAAACACTTGGACTGTTTTACTTAAGTTTTAGCCCTGATGATGCTGTATCAGCGAAACCGGTAGGCTACTAATTACAAAGTAATAAATTATAAGTGATAAGTAAAACAGTACAAGTGTTTCTTTCTTTAAAAATATGAATATTTGGAAGTTTTACCAAGCGCCGACGATGGAAAATATCAAATATAGTTCTTACGTACCTAGCAATTACATACTACCATATATTAGGTATATTACATATCATATTATACAAATAGATACTATTTGAATCACCGTCTTCAATTTTTTTAACGATATAAGAAGGCAAACAAGCAGACGGATTTCCAGATAGTAAGAAATTTAGCCGCCTAGAGAAACCAAAGGTGGTGACGATGCGTTACTAACCTAAGGCCGGGGTGATAGGCCTCAAGCAAAAGTAAGTTTACCCGATACCTAAACCCTCGAACCGAAACACGTCATCGGCTAGCATTGATGTTATGGAGGCAGGAATGTGTAAGGCAGTGGTACCAATCTGAGCGAGTCGCTGCGAAACTCTACCACCTAGTAGAATGTCGCGGTGTTAGTAACGATAATTCCATGGCCACCTTTTACGAGCTGCCTAAAAGGAATGCAGTTGGTCTATTCTGCAAGGGAGCCCGGGTCAATACGGTTCCCCTTATTCTAACTTCATTTTGTGTTCTTCCCGTATTCATACATTTTTTTTCTTTTATTAAGCAACAACAAGCTCCAAATTAGAATACTGTTTTCAGAAACGAATAATATTTTTATTACTTCTTGTTCCAGTTATGGAAAAACAATCATAATCATGACAAAAATAAATCCAAACTTACACAAAATCGACAATTATTCCTCAAGATTACTTAATTATATAAATCATAAAAGAAAACATTTATTTTTTGGAAATCAGCCAACAGTAAGCCCTGAAAACCGCCATTTCAGACGGCTCCACCCAGCATCTTGTCTTACATTTGGGAGAGCGGGAAACTGGAACGGAAGTTCGATTATGGCGCCAAATGTGGTTTTCATGTAAAAACTCAAACAATATTGTTTGTGCGAGCTGTTGAACTATAATTACTGCTACATATTAACGTAACTCATTCGTTCACTTCGTCAACCGTCTCTGCAATAGCTTTGTCAAATAAAAAAACATTCGACTTATTTATTTTAGAACTTGCCCTGTGCTTGGGTTAAATTTAAAAAAAAAAAGAAAAAAATTCGCCCCAAACAAGATTTGAACCTCTAACTTTTCGCCTCAAGATGACGAATTCTCTAACCATTTGAGCTACTGAGGATTCAAGTCCCGTGGCGAAATTTCAATAAAATGGTTAAAGAATTCGTCGGGTTGAGACGAAAAGTTACAAGTTTCATATCCTGTCTGGGGCGAAACTTTTTCTTTCTTTAAAATTTTAGCAACTTCATTCTACATATTTTTTAATTGTGCTTATATGTTCTACTTATTTTTTACTCATTTCGCCTTGTTTCAATAACACATCAACAGTGAAAGACAGTACCTACTACTCAGAGGCGGATTAAATGTAAAGAGCACCCTAGGCAAACACCTCGTTGGCGCCCCTCTATTAGTGATAAATAGGTAGACCAGGACACGTACTTAGGCATGAATTAAATATGTGATGAGAGTGAAGAAACCAAGAAGGACAGAAAGAACAAAGAAATCCATGATGTCCCTGTGGAATCAGATCTGGCTGTGTATTTTCTAATAAATATTAATTTTGTTATTGTTTTCTTATTTGTTAAAAATTTTCGTGCGCGCCTCTTTGTAATCTCGCGTCCCTAGGCACATGCCTACTTTGCCTTAGGGATAATACGCCTCTGCTACTACTAAAGTCTAGTAAAAACGCAACCACTGTTGGCTATCAATAATAAATTAAAATATTTCTTTTATAACAAGATTCAAGTTCGTTTTAGTAAGTATATCTTATTTTAAATTTATAAATACAGTAGTTAAATTATATCAATAGAAAGTTGCAGGCTTACTGGAGTTTTGTTTTTACAATTATTTTAATAATGATTGAAAAATTACCAAACTGCAACATTATCTCTAACCGTAGATAGGTTATTAAAATGGGCTAAAAGAGACACGGGTTCGATGATTTTTTTCTTTACTATTCCAATCTGACGACAATCTCATATTTTACTTTCGAAACTTTACTTAACTATATTTTATGGTCATCTAAGTCCAATCTCATCTTCATGTTTAAGTCGTCCTCAGTCCGACGAAGTTGTAAAAGCCGCGAGATTAGCAACACATTAGTCATAAAAAAATCATGACAACATTTATTACTAGCTCTATGACAGATAAACACAGAGTAAATTAGACAAGTATCACTATGCGATGTAAAAAAGATAGCGAGAAAATCTTCAAATGAACCCCAGCTAATAACTAATGTAACACGTAGAAGACAATGTGCCGAAATGAAATGCCAATTACCTACGGTGTCAGTTGCAAGCGTTAATGAAGACGTGTTAACGGTCCAACCGCTTCCAGTTACTGGGTTTTATTTATGTGTCTGTCAATGATTGTTCTTATTTTAACCTTTCACCGAAAAGCATGTGAAGTAAGACGATATGCATTTCACATATTAACTTAGTTTCCGTATTTGATTGTTTTTGTCTGTTTAATTAGTTACCTAATACTTCAAATTAATAAACTGAAAATCCGGGACTAAAGGCAACTCCAACACCGAACCACTAGGCTACATAAGCGACATACCTGTACGCATATATCACGTTATATATCTATTTTAAATTAAAATATATTATATCGTTCGGGGTAAAACTAAACTAAAGAATCGATTTTGAGCAAGTTTTGTAGGGTTTAACTTAGGGTTTGTAAAGTTTGTGCATTTTCCGCTAAAAATACTCCCTTTGCCGTATCTCTTCGATTTGAGAGCGTTTCCCTAACTGCAACAGTCTGCGTTAGTATGCTCAGTGTTTAGATTTCGAGTGATGTTCAGTTTGGTGGTCATCTGAAGGAGGAAGCTAAAATAGCCTCTAAAAAACTCAGTGTGCTCAACAAAGCGAGACAGTACAAGCCGACCTATCGCTTTAAAAACGCAAATTCGACCTCACATGGAGTCATGTATTCAATTCTGACAGGGACTCCCCAGTACCTTTAGGGGAAGGTGCTCTTTCCTTTTGAATATATGCAACGAAGAGCGTCTGGAATTGTCAATGACCGGACAGTTACCAATCGGCTTGATTCTGTGGCGCGGCGTAGAGATGTTGGCTCACTCAATATGTTCTAACGCATTTATTATGGGAAATGTTCTGATGAGTTGTTTGTATTTGATTCCTGCAGCTGAGTTTCACTTTCGGACATCGCTTCAATGTTTAAGATGTCATCACCTTGATGTGTTTCGATCTACAACCGTGGGATTCCGAAGACATTTTTACCCTACACAACACTTTGTGAAACCAGTTGCCAGGGATGATATTTCCAAACGCATACGACTTATGAATCTTCAATAAAAGAGCGTACTTCTTTAACGCATCTATGATACTCCTGGTGTTACTTATGTCTGTGGGCGGCGATTATCACTTTACATTAGGTGACCCATTTGCTCGTTTGCCTCCTCTTACATAACAAAAATAACTTTACAACGCTGCCGAAGCTGCTGGCAATAATCAGTGAGATAAAGTGTATTGAATGCAAAATTGAAATCTTGCTGTTGGCGCCATGATCTTATCTATCCTGTTTATAACACATTAGCTTCTTAAATAAGACATCCAGAGATAGAACATACAATTATACTGATGGAGATAAATGGTCACATTTCCTCGTGGGGGGCCGTCAGCTGTGATTGAACCGTTCATTGTTATTAATTACATATTTATTGACGTACGAGGCGTGTTACTGAACTTATGTACAATATGACGAGCTTCGTACATAACAAAGATAATACGAACAACTATGCGTATGGGAAAAATATTTGCTTTCTTTGCATCATTCCAGTATTTTTTTTCTTGAGAACCTTTTTTATACCGTGTGGAAATCCTTACGGATAACCGTCATTTTCGGAAATAGTGACAGGTTATTTTAATTAAAACATTTCCTCAGTTTCCAATGAATAGCCGGTGATAAATTTTAGATCATACTTTTGAATTTTATCTCGACGTCACAGGTTTTGCCTAGTATATACTCCGACTGTAATTTTATTATGTGGAAATATAAAGATAATTCTGTAAGCAATCCCTTCGCATTGCTAGATCCATCATATGTAAAGCGAAGCAAAACTTTAGAAGAACGGCTAATTATTTGTATTGTTGTATTTGTATTAATATTTGTGAGAAATACCTAACGACTTCAGCACGTATTTTCAATATCGTGCAGGGCCGGATTTAGAGGTCTAGAGGCCTTGGGGTAACAAAGGTGTGGAGACTCCATGGTCCCAATTTTTTCTAAATAAAATGATCATTTTTTGCAGTCGAATTATCTATTATTATTTAAGAACAATATAATTATGTTTCTACAAATTACTGCAGGTCAAGGTGAAAAAATTTAAAAAAATCAAAGGAAATATGTTTAACAGTGTTTACTAGACGGAAATTAAAAGATGTGATTAAAGAAGTCTAATTTAGGGCCCCGCTGCTTTCTTCTAAATCTGGCCCTGGCTACTGCACAGCTTTAATGTTTAAATTTACATTGAACTAAGGACAGTGAAAAGCTTTCTTCTAAATCCGGCCCTGGCTACTGCACAGCTTTAATTTTTAAATCTACATTGAACTAAGGACAGTGAAAAGCTTTCTTCTAAATCCGGCCCTGGCTACTGCACAGCTTTAATGTTTAAATCTACATTGAACTAAGGACAGTGAAAAGCTTTCTTCTAAATCCGGCCCTGGCTACTGCACAGCTTTAATGTTTAAATCTTCATTGAACTAAGGACAGTGAAAACAAAATGGCGTAACAGTCGAATTATAATACCAATTATTTTTGAGTGAACATTAAATCGGTTATTGCGATATTATCAGGCAATAAATAGTGAATAGCTTATTGTGTGTCAAGTGGCGCTAGTATCGCGCCTACACAAATCACGGTATAGCTTGTTTTATTGCTGGCCGTGGTAGATTATTACTTGTTTATTAAGTTAACTTACACGCAATATTATTGCTGATGTAGGTACAATAGTAGGGGAGCCCAGGGTAATATATGTGTAGTCACTCGAGCGTTATGACGTCCCTATTGAACTTTGTAGATTAGATGGAAGAAAATAAAAAAGCTCACAGGACATTTCTTTTTTAACGGAGTCAGTAACGCCTAGAAGCTGAAAAAACATTTGCATTAATTTGATAATGCACAAGCGCACTGGAACTAATAGTGTACATTCTTAATGTATCTGCAATAACGAAAATATGTCGGACATTACAGCTAAGACTAAAATACTTGTTGTTTTGAAAGTTTTTGACTCTCTTAGTACCGTAGGTCATGCTCAAATTGTCAAAATATTTAAATATGTTCTTATGGGTATTCAAAAAACCCACAGTACTTTTATCTGACATGTTCGAGTACATTTTTGAGCAAAAAAACAGACTACTATACTTGCGTGCCTCTATGTAGATATTTGACACATAATGGAGGTGTTTAAACACAGTACAAGGTATTTCCCATTTCATAATCTGACGCGTCTTCGTTACTGCCGTAATTTTTCTTGGACTCCCTTACTACAACATATAGCATGATGCCAAGATCACAGCCTTAATTAAGATAGCACCAGTAACATTTATGGTGTGTATATGACAACTTTTACTGCGGGTAAAATATTTAGTTCCCATTACCAACTAAGCCAACCATTTTCCTCGTATTGATCCGGGCTCCTTTGCAGAATAGACCATCTGCCTTCCTGCCAGGCAACTCGTAAAAGTACTCGTACTCTTTCAGGCTCGAATGGCTGAATGGATTTGTCTGAAATTTAGAAGACAGATAGATTTTGACCTGGATTAACATATAGGCTATTTTTAATCCCGATCGCACACCGGGTTTCTGTGAAAACGCGGGCGAAGCCGCAGGTAGCAGCTAGTTAATGTATAAATTTTCATGTAGGTAGCATCGACTGAATCGCGATGAAATGTATGTGAGATCACATCGAAATCGTGACATACCTAAAAAAACATCAAAATCGGTTTGCTTTTGCCTAGGTAATCGCTTAAGAAACCCAAAAAAATATACAGTTGAACTGACAAGCTCCTCCTTTTCTAGCTCGGTTAGCAAATAAAATAACTAAAACATTTAGATAAATTTATAGCCTCTGCCTATATTTTGAAACCACGTCTTTCTTTTTTGGTGTCCATCACCTAGTTTCCTATTGCTGTAATTACGTTTTGACAAAATAAGTAGAATCCTATTTGATAATATGAAATATTACATAGTATAAACTACATTACATAGTATAAAACAAATTTGCTTACCCTGTCCCTATGTCCCTTTGTATGTTTAAATCTTTAAAACTACGCAACGGATTTCGATGCGGTTTTTTTAAACGATATGGTGATTGAAGAGAGAGATTTACATGTATATTTTATACCCGTGCGAAGCCGAGGCGGGCCGCTAGTTAGATATAAAATGTAAAAGCGAAAGATATGTTAGTTCTAAACCAAACATAAAAGTGCTTGTTACGATTGATGTAAAAGATTACAAACTCTATGCAAAACAACTGGAAAATGTTTTTACAGTTTAAGTGAAACAGAGACCGAATGTTTTCCAGTTAGCAGAGTGCAGCGCGGGGCGGGCGGGAAGAGTTAATATGAATATGCAAACAGAACTCATTAGCCTCTGAGAATCAAATGGCCTTATAATTTGGCAGTTTTATATTATTTTTCGCAGCTTCAACTAATGAGCTTCATGTTAAGGCGAAGTACTAGGTTTGAGTAGGCTCTTGTGCGTGTGACGCGAATCAAAGTGGCAGCAATAAGAACAAAAAATATAGAAAAATTGTGATTATTTTTATAAATGTCTATTTACGAGCTACGCCGCGGCTTTGTTTTACATTGTCATTCAAAATAGGGTTACAAGTTGTTCAGTAAATAAATAATACATTAAGTAATAACCCTTGAAAAGTTACATAAATTAAATCTAACCCCAGAGTAAGCAAATTATATACTCGTGTTCAGGATGGTAGTCAACGATTTTAATATATGGCAATATTTAACTAGATACAAGAACAAGCTTCTGTGGTCTAACGGTCCGGCGTCGGACTTGACTTCTTGAGGTCCCGGGTTCAATCCCCGGGCCGGGCTACAAAAAAACTAGAAAAATGTATATTTCCAATTTCTTAATAATATTAACGTTGCCCGGGATTGGATATGTGCCCGGTTGACGATAGGCTTGCCACTTATCACATTATGGAACTAAGAGCCAAATTCACCAAACTGGTATAAGTCTTATTCCAAGTAAAAATGTGCAATTTACTCTTGGATAGCCATATTTACGTTTCACCAACTGTTTATTCATAGATTAAGAAGTTATACTGGAGATAAGAGTTATCCCGCCGATTTTGAGAGAATAAGGACTTATATACTATGGATAAAAATGGCTGCCTAATATTTAACAGCTGTAGTATGGAGGGTAGAGGTAAGGAGCGCACACTTATATAGCCATTTGACTCAAAAAGTGTCCACAAAATAGCATTAAATAAAGGGGCCAGAATGGCGCTAGTGTAGTGGAGGGTATGATATAAATTTAACTGTTTTAGATGGCTTGAAGTTTGCTAATTGAAAGTAGTAAAATAATATCAAGTATTCTCACCGACCAAAGTAGTTATTTTGTGTGTTGTAATTGAAAGTTAAACGGCTATCGTAGTTAAATAAATTATATAACCTGAAAAGAGTACAGTGGACGTAGAGCTCAAAAGCAAATTAAAAAAATTGTATTGCCTTTAAAATTGTTAAAAGATAATATTAAAAGAATATTGGATGATAGGTAAAGTTTGTGCAGTAAGTTGAGTTATACGAGAGTAAATGTAAGGGACAACTTTATTACTGGTATAGCTATTCTCAGATTAAGACAATGTTGGTGAAATTGGGCCTTAGTGTCTTCGCCTAGTCATGGGTGCCCTCCTTGTGCCTCTGCCTACCCTTTCGGGGATATGGGCGTGAAGATACTTTCTTTTTTCAAGAAGAAATTGAAATAAAATTTATACTAAAAATTTTAATATCTAAATGTTCAATACACAAATGACTGCCCCCGTCGGGAATCAAACCCGAGCCTCGGTGGTGGTGGTCGGTGGATTTAGGCATGTATGCTAGCCCCTCGACTAACAAGGCGGTCAAAGGGTATGGTAGGGTTAGTGGTAGGCTCTTGGATCTCGACTTCATGAATCATGTTTGTACATATTTCATATTTAGACTATACGAGGGTCAAACTGAAAGTTCTTAGAAAATCAAAAACTAAGCATTCTAGCAAGTTATTAGTTTTATTATAACTTTTCAAAATAGCGTCCATTTACATCAATACATCGCTGCATTCGACAGAACCATTGAGAAAAGCACCTTGCCCACTCGGCCTTAGGGGTCGTAAAACAAATGACAAACGAATGAAATGTATACTCAATATTATTGGTAAAGAGTTCTATTTTCAAAATTTAAACTTATTTTTTTAATATAATGCTTTTAAGTTGCCAGTTCTAAAAACTTTCAGTTTGGCCCTCGTATTTAATAAGCATTACTTTTTGCTGAGTCACTCCACTTGTCCAGTCGATCAGGATTTAAGAAACCTTGCAGCCACTTCCCCGCATTGGTACCACTACCTTGTATTTTCCGTCGACATATTGTCAAGATCTACCGTAATCGATTTGTTTTAAATTCTGGGCAGCCTGTAAAATATATTTAGCTAGGAGCTTAAAATCATAGCCTCAGGTAGACAATGCACCATTAATATCTGTGGTGTCTGTAGAGGTCATATAATGCTTATTATCAGAAATCCTATTTGTTTGATTTCTAATCCAATTTTACGTGTTGACGTAATTGGTCTGGGCTCCTTTGCAGAATAGACCATCTGCCTTCCTGCCATGCAGCTTGTAAAAGGCGAGCATAGGCTTACCGTCACTAATACCGTGACATCGTACTAGGTGGTAGAGTTTCGCAGCGACTCGCCCAAATTGGTACCACCGCCTTACCTATTCCTGCCACCATAACGTCCAATGCTTACCGTTGACGTGTTCCAATTTAGAGGGTAAGGTAGCCGGTAAACTTAACTTTAACTTAAAACGTTTAAACTTTTGCTCGAGGCCTAACATCCCGGCCTTAGATTGGCAACACACCATTAGCACCTTTGGTGTCTATAGGCGTCGTGAATTTCTTACCATTAGGAAATCCGTCTGCTTGTTTAATAAAATAGGACAAATGAAATTAATCGGCTTCGCAACTCCATGTATCATAGACGTCTAAATATAAAAAGAGACTTATTCCGCGTGGTCAAGCCTGAATGGATGGACTAATTTTATTATTTTTCTCTTTGTTTACTTTAGATAAATCGGGAAAATTGGAAAAACATTTTTTTTTCATACGAATCATAAAAAAGTGACTTTATTTATATAACATTTGCGATTGATTTAAAAAAAAACTTCCAAAATGCTACCATTCATTATCGACACGAAGCCAATACGTGTAAAGTACAGAAAAAAAATGCAAAAATTTTGCAAACAAACACTTCCAAACTTCCCCTTAAGCGTTCTCTCAAAAATTGCGCCCTATCCGGGTTATGTGGCGAGTGGCGCGCTATGACTTCATCTCGATTTTTTCTAATTCCTTTTAACAGAAAACATCCGCTTGCCCGAACCACCATGAAAATTTCCCCAAAACACTCTTGATCCCTCAAGTGTTTTTATGAGTATTTAGGGTTCAGTTATTACGAATAGTGAGTATTAACCCAAGTTTAAAGCTTAACCGTCTGTGTTCTGAATACATGATTAATAAATTTATTTACGACGTTACTCTGACCGGATGTTGTTGAACAGTATATGTGTGAAAACACTCATCGTATGGAGCTCTTTTGCATTTACTATTTATGTAATAGTGTGACAAAGATACAAAAATCGCTTCTGTGGTCTAGCGGTACAGTTGTTGGACTTGACTGCATGAGGTCCCGGGTTCGAAACCCGGATCGGGAAACAAATGAAAATTGGGTTTTTCCTATTTTCTAATAAAAAAAATGTTGCTCGGGATAGGATATGTGCCCGGTAGGCGATAGGCTTGCCATCTATCCCTTTGTGGGACTTAGTATCTTCGGTTAGTCGTGGGTACCCTGGTTGTGCCTCTGCCTACTCCTTCGGCGATATGGGCGTGAAGATACAAAAAACACAGTCATATACATACATAGTCAAATATAGTCAACATCTTGTTAACCAATCTGTAAACATTATATAATGTAAAAATGTTAAAATAAATAATATCCCTAGACAAGTTACACAGATTGAACCCAAAGTAAGCAAATTATATGCTTGTGTTATGGGTGTTAGACAACGATTCTAAACATAGAAATACTTAAATAGATACCAGAATATATTTATTAAACACCCAGACCCGGAAAATGCAGACTTCTAAATGTTCATCACACAAATGCCCGTCGCGAATCGAACCCGAGGCTCGCGGTTGGTATATGTAATTATACATATACGCTAGCCACTCGACCAAAGGCGGTCGAAAAATATTTGTAAATTAGAATTATAAGAAAAAAGACAAGCCGTTGAGTTTCTTTCACCGGATCTTCACAGTGGGTGGGCGCGTTCCGATCCAGTGGTAGTTTTAAGATTAAATAGACTCGTCAGAAGAACTTTGAGTGGTCTTTGTAAAATAAATATACTCTTATTCTCATCCCCCTTTTTGGAGTCAGTTAAAAAGAATTTATATTATAAACAGAAGCATTACAAAATCAAATTATAGACTTATATCAATTTGTTTGTTTTACCGCCTACATTCCAAACCAGTTAACAGACGCTATTTAATAATGCTTTCGAAACAAAACACCACATTTCCCAAACAATAAAAACATAAATTCTAACATTGACGCAAGCCATAAATAAATTATTTCCAAGATATAACCAAATATCATTTTTTCTAAAACATGATAAACCGCTTAAGCATCAGAATACGCTAATTTTCAAACAATTTATATCAACGTGGGAATGTCTATATACAAAAATGTGTTGAACCGTCGGTCGAGAATAACAAATCATTGGAAATAACGCGAAAATTATCAAAACACATCCCACTAAACAATAAAAGGTGCCAAAGCAAACAACTTATGCAAATTTATGTCGTCTTTTATATGCGATTAATTTGACTAGGGTTTCCATAATTCTGGATGTTTTAGCGGAGATGTAACAAATTCTCATTAAAGTGTACACGTAACACTATGTTTCAGTAAAAATATATGGATACGATTCTGCTAGGTATAGTTTATATTGACTCTAACTAGTGGTCGCCCATTGGTCGAAATGATAAGTTTTAATATCTTGTTGATAAGAACGCCATCTTCAAGACCAACTACTTTGTTTCCTTAATAGTGCGCCATCTGTGATTTTTTATCGTTGACATCAATATATTTGTTTGTGTGTGTATGGTAGTATGTGTAATGTTTTATTTTTTGAATTAATGCACTTTATAAACAGTATCAATAAAAAATATTAGCGTTCTGCACTTCTCCTACACATAAACTGTAATTGTGCCAAATTTCATACTCCTCCGTCAGCGCAATTTTCGTAAAAAGGGGTCCAAAGTTTTTTCTGGTATGTTCTATGTGTTTCTCTGTAAATTTTAACTGAAATATACTGTTTTGAAAATCTGAACTACACTACTTTTGTAAAGCCAGAAATTATTCGTTTTGATTACAAAATGTTGTTTATTTAGTTGACATCTCATATGTTTACCCCAACCCAAACAACCTAAATCTCGTTTATTTTTATTACTAAGCACTTTTACCAATTTAATTTAATATTTTTTAACAATGTATGTTAAGTGTTTTAGTCCCTATAACAGCATGACCAAAACATGCGTTCGATATCTGCAAACATTTATATGCATTTGAAATTTATATCTTGAAGAGTAACCTGGTTGCAGTAAAGAGCAAAGGAGTGCATACATTTATTTTGAAAAGACACATTGTCCTGATTGTAGATTTCTAACTGGTGACCCTAGCCTAGGGTAATAAAACAGACACCCACGGAGGTGTCAGTGGGGCATAAAAATATGAACACACGGACAGAATGGTGATGTTATCGTGATATACTGTAATGACAACTGTGACGATACGCGACACCTACTGAAGCCTTTTCATTTATTATGCATCTGATATATTTTGAAACAATATCTTGTGAATTTTTTATAGTATTGGAATGCAAAGGAGAAAGCTTATTTCGTAATTATTTGAAACTAGCTGCTACCTGCGGCTTCACCCACGTTCACAGAAACCCGGTGTGCGATCGGGATTAAAAATAGCCTATATGTTAATCCAGGTCACAATCTATCTGTCTTCCAAATTTCAGACAAATCCGTTCAGCCATTCGAGCGTGAAAGAGTAACAAACATCCATCCATACATACTTACAAACTTTCGCATTTATAATATTAATAGGATACACGTCTTCTAGAAGGGAAAGATCGATTATGTTCTCTACTTAGGTTACAAAGGTCTATTTTTAACAACAATAAACAAGTTCAGTTAAACTGCATAAAACTGATTCCAAATATCTCTCCCACGTCGCACTTTGATAACCCTTTTTTTAAAAGATATCAAATGTTTCCGAAATGATCCCACATAACTTTTATTAGCATCCTACTAATAGTTTTTTGGTCCCAGGTCAGGTCAGTAGGGTTGCTCTTGAAACTCGATTTATGCAATATTGGAAATTGGAATCGAAAACACCATTTTAGGTACTCTCGAACACAATGCTGAAGAAAAATTTACATTTAGTTACTTCTAAACAATAAATTATTAATGGGATTCGTTGAATTCTTTTAAAACTAAATGTTAACAAGTCCCTTGGACCATGTTCGAGAGTACCTAAAATGACAAAACCAACTCCGATTTTCAATTTGTATGAAATCGATATTCAAGAGTAATCCTACAGGTCCAGGTCCAGGATGTGGTTTTGTAACTCATATGGGACGACCTTGAAATCATAATCTATCTTTCTACAAAAGAACTATCAAAATTAATTGGCCGAGTAATTTCGTAACAAAAAAAATGTACAGTCTAATAAAGAATCTTCTCCATCTTTCGAATTGAGTCAACAAAGGCTAAAGTAAGAGTAGAATTAAGTTAACATTTTATTATAGCACACTGTTATAAAGACTATAATACCAGGTTGAACTTTGGAGTACTTTAGTCTATGCTTTTTAATGACATGGTAAAAGCATACAGTTATACCGTGACTACCAGTTGAGCTTAGCCACCTCCACCATAAATATGTTATGACACTAATTTAACAAACATGTTTTTGATATAATATACACATACCCACATACACAAAATATATCTTATCCCAAGTACCTTCAGGAATTAGGACAGAACATCAAATGTCATGTATCACGATCCTTGCATCAGCAAGTTAGGCAGATCACTGCCTAACTTGCTCCACATTTGACGCTCTTCTCATACTAGCATGCTGGTTCCGAAGACTCTAGACATAATACTATTATTTGTCTAATATTGCTTAAGAGTTCCAAATTCTCAATTGACTCTTGTGGTCATAAAATTTTATGTTGCCCATTTTAAGTTATCTAAACTTACATCTTGTCGCCTCTGTGGTCAAGCAGTTCGGCATTAGACTTGAATTCTTAAGGTCTCGGATTCGATCCCCAAATCGGGCAAAAAAAATCCATAAAATGTGTATTTTATACATTTAAAAACTAATAAAAATAACGTTGCCAGGATTGGATATGGCCCGTTGGCGATAAGCTTGCCACCTATCACATTGTGGGATTTAGTGTCTTCGGCTAGTCGTGGGTACCCTGGCTGTGCCTCTGCCTATGTCTTCGGGAATATAGGTGCGAAGATACTATTTTTTAAACCTGCATCTTGCTAAAACCTGCAATGTACAGTTCTATAATGATGATGATGGATTTTTTGCACATCGTAAAATGACACCAGTATAGAAACAACTAAAATTCCTGAAAACTTTTTTTCCAATCTATTAATAAGATTTTTAAGCAGTCTGTATGCACTTGTGCTGTTGCAAAAAAACATTTGAGCACTTTGCGATCAAGCAATTCTTACGGTAAAGTTGCAACGGCTTATCTCATCCCATCTCTTATTAATGACTTAACAACTGTGATATGATTAAATCTAAAAACACAAAAAAAATATTAAAGAAATATTTAGTGTCATCAATTAAGACAGACGCCCGCTTAAATACATTAAATACAGTATAGGTGTCGCTTCTGCGTTTTGTGTCTTCACTCTTGCAAGTCGGCTATCCTACCCTTCAGCATAGAATACTTCAATAGCAAGTACTAATGCTCTGGTAGGTGAATCAGTGAGGCGGTGGCACTAATCCGGTCCAGCACAGCGAAGCATTCTACATCCTAATTATACCTACATAATATATTGTAACCAAGCGGACGATAGGGTCGTTACATTCCGAGAGAGAATAATGTTTATATTATATTCAAATATATAATACTGTCCTTTATTGTTTCTTCCAAACCACTATCAGATTTGAGAATCAGTGTAACATCGATATCGACATATTTTAATGAATTCGAATTCCATAACGAGCGTGTTCTCGGTAAGCATCATCATTTGTCGAAATCAGATAAGCCTCCTCCACCTGACGTTATTAATATTCGGGGTACAACACTATCCCCGTCTCACGGCCTCGTGTTACAAAGATATTTAATCTGTGACTATGTCACAAATAAATTATTGCATTTTACTTTCCTTTTATTATCTACGTTTATGTAAACAATTCGTTTATTTGGTTAACATACGTGTATCAATGTATCTACGTTTAAGAAACTATTTAATTTTGACATGAAGTCGTTAAAAGTTTAGTATTTTGTAAAGATTATGTTCTTTCGACAAATGCCGGGTGCACTAACAAAGGAGTGAATTCGCAACGAAAGAGGTCTCTGTTTGCCTACTTTTGCTTTATCTGTACTGAGAAAAACAGAGAGGCAATAATTTCGAAAAAAATATCAAAAATATTAATGCCCTGGGCTCTTTTGTAGAATACCTAAAAAGCAACGTCTTTCCTTATAAGCAGCATGTAAGAACGAGCGATAGTCAATCGATCACTAATATCGTGACTCTAACAAGACTGCAAAATTTAGCGCCTACTCGTCTGGTTAAGTCAAAGCTACGAAGAATTCCATGGACAACTTACATTCTTTTATATGAGAAGATAGCGAACCAGCTTATTGCCCTCCTAATGGTATGCAACCGTTCCTATAGACATCTTAGATGTTACAAAGCGTTGCTGTACTGTGGCCGAAATGTTAGGTCTATTATGCAAGTTACCCGAACCCCTTGAACGGAACGTGACAGTCTTATTATAGAAACAGGAATAAGTAAGACGATTGATCCATATCCAGTCAAATCAATGTATACCATTCTACTACCAGTAGTTTTGCTGGTGAATGGCCTACTTAACCTATTCTGACCTTTTACGAGCTGCTTGTCAGAAAGGAAGACGCTCTACTCAGGGGACACGTACCAGCACGGAAAAAATCAAATCAATCTGATCCCTAAATCAATTTGAATGAGTTTGAGGGAAAGCTGGTCAAAGGCGTAGATATTCGATTCGAAAAAAGCGAAATAATCGTATCTTGGTTAAGAGTTGGGAAAGAAATGGGCAGAGATTAAAATGACGTTGGTGATGAGGTATTTACAAACCATTGTTTCCAAATTACGTTCAAATTAAAAGCCTCTTAATTGAATAGCGATTCAAATTCAGGAAAACGCTCAGTCTGAAGTAGGTATGAATTTCATTTAAGAAAATCCGAGATATTCAATTGGCCCGTGTTGTGTCTTAAGGCAGTAATTAACGGTCTGGCGTCAAGAGCGCATTGCTCATTAATACTGCCCTAATTGAGGCTCCGACATCCTAATGCGGGGGTTTCGTTTTTGCTAGCTCCTTAATGCTAAAGGTGCTAATGAATCTTCGGATTTTATGAACTGGTGCTAACTTAGAGAAATGTGATCAAAATAAAACTTAACCTTTTTATGACTCCAAAAGGAAGGAGATTCGCAATTCGACTGTATGTGTTTTTGTATGTGTTAAATACCCAGTAAAATCACTTGAATTAAAGCTATAATTTACTCAACTAACAGTTACATTTAATTTTAAATAATTCATGCACGTTAAATAACAGCTAAAAAGAGGTCCGATCACTTCGAAATTGTGTCCGAGAATGCCAGTCCCTTCCTCTCGCCAAATGTCAAGCGTTTCGCTTTCGCACCGACGCTTGTCATTGGCTGCACACAGTGACGTTTCTCATTGATTGAGTTCATTAGGCGCCAACAGGCCAAATAAATCGTAGTGTTGCCAATATATGTTTGTAACGCGATTACTCGGCCAATAGCCAACCGATTCTTATGTTTTTTTTTAAAAAAGATAAGTCATAATTTCGAGGTCGTCTCTTATTAATGTTATCATAAACCGATGATCCTCAATGATGAAGTAGTCAAGATAAGTGAAAATTTTAAATTTTAAATTTATGTAGGACCGGAATCACTTGCTATCTTTCGAAAAAATAATTATAAAATTGCGACATAATCGCGAAATGGAGTAGATTCTTTATTTTTTATTTTATGATATTGGAAAGCAAACAAGCAGACGGATTTCCTGATGTTGAAAAATTCACGCCGCATAAAGACACCAAAGGTTGTAATGGTGCGTTGCCAACCTGAGGCCGGGATGGTAGGCCTCAAGCAAAAGTAAGTTTACCGACTACGTTGTGACGGCAGGAATAGGTAAGGCGTTGGTACCAATCCGGGTGAGTCGCTGCGAAACTCTAGCACCTAGTAAGATGTCACGGAGTTAGTGACAGTGATCCTATTCTCGCCTTTTACGAGCTGCCTGGCAGCTACCACTTGACTAAGAGTAGTTGGAAAACTTACCTAAAAGGCTGAACATCCCATCCTAGCTTCTAATTAGCAACACCACTTTAACATCTTATTTTACCAAGGTCATCTACAGACATGGCGACATGTATTTCTTAGAAACGTAAGATTCGCTTGCTTTCTTGCCTTATTAATTTGAAACACACACCCATCCAGGATAATGCCTATTTTCGGTCGAAAGGGCAGCAAACCAGACGATACAAGTTTTCAGGGATAAGATACTTTCGAATAGGAACTTGAACTTAACTGACCCGCTATTTAGTGTAAAACCGATATAAAGAAGAGGCTACAGTTTCTGTCCATTTTTGCGTTTTCATGCTATAAAAAAAGTAATCTCCTGCTTCCGTTTTCTAGAAATCCACAGCAGTGTAATTAGTTCAATCTAGACTAAGGAAGAGGTTTGTTTTTTATAAGACCTAGGCCTTAAGAAAAAGAAAAACCTACTGTCCTATTTTATCTACAGGATCTCCGGAAAGTAGCCACTTACGATACTTTCCGATCCGTTGGGATGTTTTAAATCGACTTCGAAAAAAGGAGGAGGTTATATGTTCGACTCCTGTATTTTTTATGTGCGTACGCTAAAGGATTTCACCGTCATTTTTAACCGATTTTAAAAAATATTTTTTATTTGGAAGAGCGTGCTTCTGATTCTGATGATGGAATACCCGGGAAATCTAGGAAAATACTTGAGATTTGGGTAGCTAGATGACTTAGTTATTGAAATCGAAGTCCATTTTTTGCAGTTTTACGGTTTCTAAATTTATATTTATATATTTTTTATTTTTTTGATATTGGAAGGCAAACAAGCAGAAGGATTTGCTTGTAGTAAGAAGTTCACGCCGCCTAAAGACACTAAAGGTGGTAATGGTGAGTTGCCAACCTGTTGCCCGGATATCAGACTTCAGATTATGGAATTACACAAATAGATGAGTTTCAAATACCACTATCTTTAATAAATATAGTATAATACGATATGGCACATTGCCCTGGTTGGAAAATATCTCTCTGATCCGTATAATTGACAAACATGTAGTCTGAGACATTTCTTATTACTAGTGGTCGCCCATTGGTCGAAATTTAATCATAATAAATTTTAATATCTTGTTGATAAGAACGCTATCTTCATTTCACAAGACCAACTAGGTAATTTGTTATCATACTTTTTAGTGCGCCATCTCTGATCTTTTATTTGTTGTCAATATATTTGTTTTTGTATTTCAAATGCATGGTAGTGTGAGTAATGTTTTATTTATTGATTTAATGTACATACATACACATACATACATACATATCTTCACGCCAAGTCCCTTACGGTGTATACGGGAGTATCGAGTGCCAGACCTCACGATCCTGACAAACCTGTCTTGCTTCCTTCACATTCATAACCCTTTTCATACAAACACGCCGGTTTCGGAGACTCTTGACACCACTCTCGGATAATATCCGATTGATCTGATCATGAAATGTCAGCCTTGGTCTCCCCGGGTACCTACATCCATCCACATTCGCATTGTATATCTGCTTTGTCAATCTTTCATCTGTCATTCTTTCCACATGACCGAACCAGAGGAGCATGCCCTTTCGCATTTTAACACCAACACTCTCTTTCAATCCCACTCTTTCTCGGATCTCACTGTTACGAATGCGGTCAGCGAGCGTTACACCACAGATTTTCCGTAGTGCTCTCATTTCGACCGCATTTATCCTACTTTCATGCTCTTTCTGACATACCCAACTCTCGCTTCCATACAATAACGTTGGAATAAGCACAGAATTATGCAAAGCGAGTCTAGCTTTTTGACTCAAAACCTCGCTTTGGAATAGCTTACCCAACGCTCCATTCACACTATTCCCTGCACTCACTCTCCTCTCTACATCCGCGGTGTACTTTCCATCCCTGCTAAAAGCACAACCAAGATATACAATTTCATTCACTTGTTCCAGCACTACATCATCAACCAAAACTCTTGCATCCGTTCTGGCTACGTCTCTTTCTTTGATTTAATGTACTATAAGCATTATTATTGAAAAATATTAGCATTCTACACTTCCCCTACACATCAACTATAAGTATGCTAAATTTTGTGCTCCTACGTCCACACAATTTTCGTAAAAAAGGGTCCAACGTTTTGGCATCACATATTAATATATAAGTAGATACTGCCCTCGGGATGTACTATTCTATTTTGCATAGATATTCTTTTCCCTGTTATTTCCTTTGTCTCATCTTATTTTTGAACGAAATACTATTATTAACATCAATAGCACTTAGAAATAAATTAAATCACGGTCCCGACTGCAAACCTATAATTTCGAACCTAGGCAAGTTTCAACACTAGCTTCAAGTAGCAATCACACCTTCCTGTGATCATAGGCGAAAACGCAAAATACACCTTAATTATAAAATTATAAAGATCAATTTACTTCAAACCTTAGAAAGTGCCACTTACGTAAATCTGTTCTTGACTAGAGCTTTTTGAATCTTGATTACATTATATTAGAGTCGATTTTTGAATAGCATTATTATTTGCTTAATTTCTAACAGACTGGTGGGAGAATTAATATCTAATCAGTCGATTTAATCATGGCGTAATAATAATAGCATTAATTTTGTAGTGATCTAAATAATACTATAACTACTAATTATAAGGTAGATGTTAACGTTTTACGACTTGTACGGATAAGTAGGTACCTTGTCTTTCTCTTTTGCTATACTGATAGTGCTCGTCATTATCATGTTCTTATTAAGAGGGTATGAACATATGAAACTAAAATATATTCCAATTTCACCTTGATAACGGACTACTAGCATTTTTTGTTATGTAACGAGTATTATTTCTTAAACCGAAGGGTTTTATGCAGCAGGAATATGCAGCGGCGTACCTACCTTTTGAAAAGTCTCACTTCAAAACATGTAATAAAAATTTTAATTAACACGAGTTTTTAAGAAGATTGGCTGTCTTAAAATAAAATATTTAAAACTACAAAACAAAAACCGCATGTATGTAATGTAATGTTAATTCACTTAAAAACTTATTACCTAAGTCTAATCCAAAAACCACTCGCCTGATATCTATCGAACTTAAATGCGACTAACCGGAAATGATATACCTTCTTGCAATAAGAATCATCCAATTTGTAAATTGCATAAAACGCTATCGAGCAACTCGCATAATGATAGAGCATTAAATTAAAAATTTAAAAACCCCCGACACAAGAACTTGATTTCCTTTAAAAAGAAAAAACTTTGCTGACATTCGGTTAATCTCCCCACTTTCACTTCCCACAACTTTTAAACGGCTCAACCGATTTTCATCAAACATGTCTAAGAACACTCGCACATAAGTTACCTTTCATACAATTTAAATTTAAATAACTGCACCCGTCGGGAGTTATGATGCCACAGACAGACAGACACACAGATAGACAGACACATCGAACTTACAACACCCATCTTTTTGCGTCGGGGGTTGAAAAATAAGCGAATGAAGAACGTTTTTGGTCTATTATCTATTAGTCATCCGAAAAAAATGTACGGTTTTTCCCCGTGTTGGTCCGGGCTACTTTGCAGAATAGACCATCTGCCTTCCTGCCAGGCTTGTAAAAGGCGAGCATAGGCTTACCGTCACTAACACCCCGACATCTGACTAGGTTGTAAAGTTTTGCAGCGGCTCGTCTGGATTGGTACCACCGCCTTGCCTATTCCTGTCGCCATAACGTCAGTGCTTGCCGTTGACGTGTTTCGTTTCGGAGGATAAGGTAGCCAGTAAACTTACTTTTGCTCAAAGCCTAACATCCCGGCAATAGGTTGGCAACGCACCATTACCACCTTTGGTGTCTCTAGGCGGCATGAATTTCTTACCATCAGAAAATTCATACCATAAAAAACTACCGCTTTTATCCAAATCCCCATACTACAATAAGGCTAGAATCATCCAGGTTTTTTTTTTAATTAAATCCCATAATTTTGGAGAGGGAAAATTTGTCTAAAACTCCACCCTGACAAAGTTGTCATGTAACATAAATCCTCTGATCATAATAGTCATAATTGTTATACGATTGGAAGAAGGCCAAGAAGCGTTATCACGGCCCATTCGTGGGCGCCAGAGTCCGCGACGAACCGATATTGATTTATTTATATGACACGATAACCCACAACTGGGGCGTTCCTCTTGAAAACGTCGTAAAATAACACTAATTTACTAAGCGATTTGTGGGAACTAGGTAGTAAAGTTTTGGAATGGTGCTGGGACTGGTCTCCACCGTTTTTCCAATCGAGAAATTCGTAGCGTAACTCTTCCTTGTCACTGTTACGGACCTAATGACATTACCAGGGCGGTATTATTCGACAGTTTAGTTTGTCCTCGTGTTGGTACGAGCTCATTTGCAGACTACACCATCTGCCTTTCCGCCAGGCAACTCACAAAATACGAGCTTAGGCTTACCGTCACTAACACCGTGACATTTGACAAGGTAGTGGAGTTTCACTGCGACCCGCCCGGTTTAGTAACACCGCCTTATATGCGTTGCCGACCTGATGCCGGGATGTTTGGCCTCGAACAAACCGTTTACCGGCTAACTTAACCTCGGAATCGGAACACGTCAACGGCAAGTATTAACGTTACGGCGGCAGGAATAGGTAAGGCGGTGGTACCAATCCGGGCGAGTTGCTGCGAAACTCTACTACCTAGTAAGAAGTCACGGTTTTAGTAACAGTAAGCCTAAGCTCGCTATTTACGAGCTGCCTGGCAGGAGGCCAGATGGTCTATTCTGCAAAGGAACCCGGACCAACACGGGACCTTCCAATACCAAGGAAATTAATTTTTTTCAATAAATAATTTTAATTTTCCAATACAAAGTAGGAAAAGTCGGATTTAGATCACTTTAATAGATTTACAAGACATCTTAATTTGTTCAGATTAGCGTAAAAACAGCTAAACTCATTTTATTGAATGTTATCATAGATTAATTTATTAATCTCAAAGGGAACTGAATAACTTTAAAACGCAAACGAAGCCACGGACAAGAGCTAGTTGCTAATATTGCTTCAGCCAGTACAAAACGATATTTCCAAATGGTAAGTTTCATTATATCGTTTCATCGCAAATCAAACTCTACCAATATCGCACAAAGGTTCCTCCGTAACCGATTACCCGCCCTATTGCTTTCCACTCCGAGTGCCCATTCAAATTTTAACAGTTCAACTCCAACTATTAAGTCATTAATTTATAAATTCTCCGAACTTACAGGCCATTGGACGTTTCCGCGGTTTTGTAGGCCAATTCTACTGTTCACAGTGTTGGCAATTTGGAATGGTTACTTATTTGCATGTATAAGAAAATTGTTTGAGACCTATTTCTGTAACATAATAAAAGACATTCTAAAAAAATCGCATCTGTGATCTAGCGGTTTCGATTTCGATCGATTTCGATCCCGGGTTCGATTCCCGGGTAGGCAACAAAATAGAAAATGTGTAAGTACATACTTTCAATTTTCTATTAAAAAATAACGTTGACCGGAATTGGATCTGTACCCGTTGGCGATAAGCTTGCTTCAGCTAGTCGTGGGTGCCTTGGATGCGCCTCTACCCACCTCTTCGGGGATACGGGCGTGGAGATACTTTTATCAGTTAAAGACATTCTAAAAAAATAGGCAGGAGTAATGACATCGCTTAAACAAGTCCGCACTCCCGGTTGTCTCTTATCGTCAGAAGAGCTGTGTACTTGTTCGCTGTCTTGTTACCTAAAAAAAATGCGAAGAGACCAGTTTATTACTTTAAACAAGTTAAAGAATTACGTCTTTACAATGAAATATTTTGACACAGTACCGGGTTTTATCTTAACAAAAACAAAAAAAAAATCTGCTTACTGGAAAAACTAAAAATAACGTTAGGTTTGAACTACTTCTTAAAACATCAGCCACCGATAAATAACAATAATGAATAAATTACGTCGGGCCAATTATACAAATTGAATCCATCCCCGAAGCAAGCAAACTATAAACTTGTATTATGGTAGTCAACGATTCTAATACACAGAAATAATTAAATATAGCAAAATAAATTTAACACCCAGACCCGAAAATGCACACATTTAAATGTTCATCACATAAATGCCTGTGGAGTTAGTAGTGTACTAACGAAGCGAAGCTCTTTCGAATGATACCTGTAATATTTTTTTTTCTAACACAAAAAAAGTTTTGTGATACCAATTAATCAATTTTATTTCTCCTTGCTGTAAATTATAGATTCGTCTAAAAACGAGACAGTGGAATTGGCCGTTTTAATAAGCAAGATGGCGTGGCGTCTCGACCAAAACAAAACACGCGCACGTGCCAGTTAAATCCAGAATTTCCTGGAGCGCGTGTTTACAAATAATTTTCTGGCTTTGAATCGATATAAAGCTTTGCAAACGGAATTAAGCTAACCCATTATAGACGCAGAGCTCACGATCTGTAAAGACTAACTTTTTAAGTGACATCGGTGGGCAATTATTGTGCAATCCAAATTACATTGTCGTATAGACATTGGTCCAAATTTATTTGCGGTGATATATCTTATTCAATTAAATGTAAAAATCGTCGCAAAGCAATTAAATTCATGTTACAAGGAATTTTATTTGTGCTTGAACAATGGGATAAATTTCTACAAATTTTAAAGAACGAAAAAATTTCAACCCAGGCAGGATTTGAACCTGGATATCGTCTCAAGCCAACGAATACTCTAACCAGTTGAGCAACTGAGGATTCAAATCTTTCGAACTAACCGGTAAAAAAATGAATTAAATTTCCGCCACATTTGTCACAAACAATCTATCCATGACTTATGGTAAAAGGTTTTTTTAGAAAATTGAGCGGAAAGAGGAAAAGTTGTAATATTTTGAAACTTCAGAAAGCTAATACTTTTACACATTGTAATGTGTTTTACACATTTTACACGAATTTTTGAAATTTGAATTATAAAAAACATCACATTCCCTAAGTTTAATACTTCTGTGTTCAATATACTTCAAATTGTTCTATCAATTTTACTAAATCTCAATCTAGTGTACAGTTATGAACTATGTCCGAATCTTAACCACTGGAAGCCGACTAACCAGTAATAATTTGATTCAAATAGCTCTTGAACTATTATAGGTCACAACTGGATGTCTTTAGAACGGCGAACAGTTATTTATGGTCTTGTTTGTAATTCGTTTTACAGTGTGCGGAACAGGGCTAATTATGCTCAAGATTCAATTCTGATCGTCTCTACGATAGAGTGATTAGCATACCTTATTGAATCAGGCGTTACTTTGCCGAAATCCATTATAACAGATGTAATAAGCCTTTATTTTGCTAATTCCGCGTAAGCAGTGTAACTTTTGTGGCAAATAATTCTCTAAACGACACAGAATGTAACAAGCCTAACTGACGTTCCTACCACCCACCTCCGCGACTAGAACACGAATATAGGAAGAGCTCGGGAAACAATATAAATTGTCACGTTCTTTACATGTGACAACACTACATAAAGTTCCCACCTCCCACCTCCGCGACCAGATCACAAATAGAGTCCGAACACGGGAAACAAAACCACTTGTCACGTCCTTCGCTAACTCACCACAGAGAACACCAAATCGCACTCGACGTACGTTTCGCCTCTACACCGAGGCATCCTCAGGAATTCGACCGTACCGTACAAACGACGACACACGAGTGACTTGCCGCCGCCTCGATTGCGCCTTATATAGACCAAACCCCCCAATATCAATTATTCGTAGCCGCTTCAAGAATCGATTGTGGAATTCTGTGCGACTGTGTGTGTTGTGTGTGACATGACTCCATTCGATGAGTCTAAGGTTTGATCCCAAACAAGGACTTTTATTTTTTGTGTTACATTTTGAAATTGTTGAAGTGAAAACTTCTTAACCAGCGTTGCGCACTTTTTTTGGAATGGGTAAAAACTTTTAAACTCGCGTCAGGTGTCAACTTACTAATTTACGAATCAGACGTCAAACATGACCTGATTCGTACGACAAAAATTCGTAAGACAAATACGGCAGTTTCGCAGACTCTTGAAGTGTGCGCAACCGGCGTGTTTGTATGAAAAGGGTAGTTAATGTGAATAAGGTCAGACAGATTTGTCAGGATCGTGAATTTTTGCTTTCGGTACTCTCTGCCTATCCCGTAAGGAACTTGGCGTGAAGATATGTATGTATGTAATAATAACAGCATGAAGTATAACAATAAGTGATATAGCTACAAAATAATATAACCTATTTTCCGCAGTTGGAAGAACGGCCAGTTACCGTCACGTCCACACTGGCGCCAGTCAGATAAATAGTGTATTTAGTCCCATTGTGCTATATGTGCTATTCGGACTAAATACATATTTGCTCCTCGATATCGGTTAAACTCAAAACGTTGATATTAATATATTATATAATAATATCCAGTATATTAGTCGATTGTGGAAAAGGACGGTCTCTAAACATTTATGGGCAAACCTTTATTTTTAAGAAGCACGCGAGTCCTATACTGATAACAGGCTAGGGTGCTTATTAAATACTGTCTATTCGTGGGGAAAAACACGACCTAGCTGTGCCTCTATTTCATTTGTATGCGTGTAATTTTACATGTAACTTATGACGAAAAGTGAGTAAATATTTTATAAATACGAATATTTTCTACAGGTGTGAAGGTTGAAAATATACTTTTGAAATATTGTTAAAATTGAAGTATGTATAGTATTACTAATTCAACCATTTTACTGGAATTCGCGACTTTTCAATGAGTGTTAGTGGTAACAAAAATATGACGACACCATTTTTTATATATCTACAAATTCACGACGTATCTTTGTTTTAGTACAAAATCCTAGATACGCTGTCGAAACAGTCATATTTAGTGACCTTTGAAATCGATCACAGCGACTGGGTTTAAATGAATCAGCAATATCTATCTGCCGTCAGAGTCGAAATAATTATTGTTTGTTTCGATTTTGTTTAGCGGCAACCAATTCCAATAATGTTTATCTGTTTTAATTAGCTTTAATTATTACTGAAAGTGAACTGTTAGTCACCTGATGAAAAATGATCACCGCCGCCCACGGACATCCGCAAAACCAGGAGTATCACAGATGCTTTGCCGACCTTTAAGGAATGAGTACGCTCTTTTCTTCAAGGTCCCTAAGTCATAATTGTTTGGGAATACTTTGGGAATACGGCCCTCGGTAACTGATTCCACAGAGGTGTTGTTCGAGGTAAAAATGTCTTCGGAATCGCATAGTTGTAGATCGCCACGCATCAAGATGATGGGCATGATACTTTAAACTCTGTCGCGAAGTCCGAAGGTGGAAAACAGCGGCTGGAATTAAACCAAACAACTCCTCAGAACATCTCTACGCAACGCCAAGTAATTGCCCGGTCATTGACAATTCGAATTTCTCTACGTTGAATGCCGTCAAACGGAAGGAGCTGGTACTGTGGAGCCCCTGCCCAGAGTTGAGAACAGTACTACATACGAGGCCGAGTTTGCGCTTTATATAGTTCTAGGCGATGGGTCGGCTTGAACTACTGTCTCGCTTTACTGAGCACACCAAGTTTTTTAGAGGCTATTTTAGCCTTGTCCTCCAGTTGACCACGAAATTGAACATCACTCGAAATGTCAACGCCAAGTATACCAATGCAGGCTGTAGCAGTTAGAGAAAAGCTCTCAAATCGAGGAGATGCTATACGCGTACAGCCATATTTCTATCAGAATCTACCAAGTTAAACACTATTAACTAAACACTGTCAAATTGTACTTTATGAATAACATTTTTTTTATTTTTTTT
The DNA here is from genome assembly GCA_002245475.1 of Calephelis virginiensis. Lineage (NCBI taxonomy): Eukaryota > Metazoa > Arthropoda > Insecta > Lepidoptera > Riodinidae > Calephelis > Calephelis virginiensis. The sequence continues at coordinate 839,292 of NJDC01000696.1, read as the reverse complement.
TAATCAACTGATTAGTTAAGCAATGATTAGGAAGTTATTTAATTACTTTTTATGCATGAGGCAGCAAGATTTTCCTGATTCTGTCCAAATTATTTCCAAATACCAATATTGCCATGACTAAGAAATGGGCTTCCCACTTAGAAGTTACGGCTGAACTATAATCTGAAAATTACACCATTAACATGATGGTGATTCTGTTAAATTCAAGAGTCCGTGGTTAACAAAAAGAAAAAAACGTTTTCGTGAATTTTCGTAAAATCCGTTACCGTCTTAAAGAAAACATTTACAAAACATATAGAGCGTTGTTGCTACAATTTCTAAAAAGTATCTTCACGCCCATTTCCCAGGAGAGGTAAGCAGAGGCACAACCAGGGCACCCACGACTAGCCGAAGATACTAAGTGCCACAATGTGATAGGTGGCAAGCCTATCGCCAACCGGGCACATATCCTATCTCGAGCAACATTTTTTTCTTATTAGAAAATTTAGAAAAACCCAATTTTCTTTTTGTTGCCCGACCCGGGATTCGAACCCGGGACCTCATGCAGTCAAGTCCAACAACTGAACCGCTAGACCACAGAGGCGATACACACAATTTCTACAGCTACAAAAGTGAATGTTTTTGATATTTATTTCGATAAGTACGTAATTGTAGTCATTAATTCTGACTTCCTTTGTATAAATTACAATACTCGTGAGTAACGAGACCCCTAGCTTGTGCCTAAATAAATATAAATGTGTTGGGCCGCGAGAATTGATATTTATGGTCGAAAAAATGGTCCCCGCTGCGAGACATCTGCCGTAAAATGGGGAAATGTGAGATTTACAGATCCGACCTAACGGGACCTTTTGACGTTCAGGAATATTTACCACCTGTTGTGGCGAGTTTTATAATTACTGGAATCAAATGGTTAATCCATTATAACCAACACTGAATGTAAGCTCTTGGTTGTTTCAAACATATTCTGCTATATTTTGTTTTAACATTTTTTTATGATATTGGAAGGCAAACAAGCAGACGGATTTCCTCGTGGCAAGAAATTCGCACCGCATAGAGACACCAAAGACTGTAATGATGCGTTGCCAACCTGAGGCCGAGATGTTAGGCCTCAAGCAAAAGTAAGTTTACCGGCTACCTTACCCTCCAAACCGTAACACGTCAACAGCAAGTAGTGACGTTATGGCGGCAGGAATAGGTAAGGCGGTGTTACCAATCCGGCCGAGTCGCTGCTACGAGTAAATTCTACAACCTAGTAGGATGTCTATAGGATGAAAACCGATGCTCGCTTTTAACGAGCTGCCTGGCAGGAAGGCAGATGGTCTATTCTACAAAGAAGCTCGGACCAACACGGGGATTTTTACAACAAAACATCAAAAAACATTTTTAATTTAAGTTACTTACGGCCGCACTCAAAGATATCAATTAACATTTAATCTATCATAGCACAATTTTGTATTGAAAATGTCGACTTTATGAATAACTTAAAGACAATTGATCTCGCTGAGTACGGGTGTTAGACATTTTCTTGACTTTTGAAGGCAAAAGAATCACTTTATAAAAAGAAATAGGTATGTACCAATAGACACCAAAGATGTGAATGTACCTTATTAATCTCAGTAAACCTTTTGCGTAAATTTACCCGCCACTCTACTTTCCGAAACATACCATATTAATGATTGTGTCGTGTCGTCCTTGGCCCTGGCGGAAGGATTTTATAAGGTGATCGTACCAACCCGTAGGAGTTGTTGCAACTTTCACATCATATATTCATACTGACTATACTAGAGGAGTAATCTAGTATCGCCTCTGTGGTCCATTGATCTTTATGGCTTATCTTTATGGATACCATTGTATTGGATTTGACTTCATGAGATCACCAGTTCGATCACCGGGTCGGTAAGTTTAAAAAATGTATAAAAGCAAAACTATGTCAAAAAGGCTATTATACGGTCTCAGAGTATTTGGAAGATAAACATGCTTGGGGATAGAGTTTTCAATCTCCCACTAAAATTTGTAATGTGATTTGTTGTACCTTTTATTTAAGTTACAGTAAGATTGTAATTTATATTTTTAATCTAGTTTATACGAGTATTGTAATTATTATTATTGAAAAAAGACAAGCCCGCTGAGTTTCTTTCGCCGGATCTTCTCAGTGTGTGGCCGCGATTCCGATCCGGTGGTAGTTTTTAAAAAAATGTCGACGCGCACAAATACCACTTGTATGGTTAAAGTGAATAAAGATTATTCTGATTCTGAAGACTGATGGGAAAGATGGGTTCCATTTTCTAAGAAAACATCGTTGCTAGAATGGATATGTGCCCAGTTGGCGATAGGTTTGCTACCCATTGTAGGATTTCGTGTTGTCGAGAAGTCATGGGTGCCATGGTTGTACATCTGCCTACTTTTTCGGCGAATCGGGCGTGAAGATACTTCCGTACATTAATGTACATTATTTCGATTTTAGCATTAATGGGTGAGGGTGATTATCACATCCCTACTCCAATAAATGTATCAAATTAATTATTTACTAAGAAAAAGCTACGTGAGCCCCTTCTTTTTGTAGTTATTAGTTCAAGCCAAAAAAACTAACTTCAATTTAATTATTACGTCATCCAAGTTCACAAAGAGTTTTGCATTAACCTCGATTTGTAGGGTACTCCATCATCAGATCCAGAATAGGGGGCAATAAGAACCAATTCGGAAAAATGATTATTCAAATAAAACATATTTTTTAAAATACTTAACCAATTACTTAGAAATTGATTTTTTAAGTCAATAGTATCAAAACAAAAATTGTATGGAAGAGCGTAGCTTCCTGGCACAGGCATGTTTTGCCTAAGAGGATGCTGCAGTAACTTAATTGCACCATGTAATCACACGCACAGTAAATAAACGATTTTTGATTAAAATCGAATCGCCTCGTTGGTCGAGTGGCTAGCGTACACGCCTAACTACATCGACTTACCGTGAGGCTTGGGTTCGATTCCCAACGGGGGTAGGCATTTGTGTGATGAACATTTAGATGTCTGCGTTTCCGGGTCTGGATGTTTTTTATTTAGGTATCTATTTAAGTATTTCTATGTATTAGTATCGTTGATTAACACCCATAACACAAACATATAATTCGCTTACTTCGGGGTTAGATTCAATTTGTGGAACTTGTCCAGATATTTATTTATTAGCATAACCGACAAAAGAATATCAGGGAGTCAAACACATACTCGTATAAACTCTGTTTTTAAAGTGGTTTAAAAATAGACGTACATCCACTCTCAAATTATAATAATGAATTTGATCATACATACAACTTTTTATGTAAATACAGAATACGAGACTGAGTAAAATTAATGGTTATAATTATAATCATAATTAAATAATTATGAAATATTATATTAAAAATTATAAATCTAACATTGCATTACATTAATTTAATAAAACAATTATACACTCGCCATGATACGTTACACATTATATAAACATTACCCGTTGTATTAATAAACATGGACTAAAGTAGGAGTAAAGTTAAGTTGATCTTATAGTTGGTATTACAATATAATAAGGACTATGAAAAAAATAAAAATGAAAATGAAAATTATTTATTTGCGGAATATGCGTGTTAAAAAGTTGTTACAAAGATATTTAAGAATACAACATATTCTACCACATTGTGGTGTGCAAATATTTAATTAAATTTAAAGAAGTTACATATTTATATACATTTTAACATTTATATCGCAGCACTTATTTATATTTTTAATAGACATTTCATTTATTTATATGCTGAGTTACTTTTATAATTTATTATAGATAAATTTCAAGGTAGATTAATTTTAATCCTATCTACCGTACACTACCACCGTTTTCAACCCTAGCCAGTCATAAGAAGAAGAAACGACTATGATACCAGGTTAAACCTAGGAGTATTTTACTCCGCGTTTATTAATAAAACGGTACAAGTGTTTTACAAAAATTAACATGGCATTTGGCAACATGCACATATAATAATATTAAATGTTCTTTTGTTACAGGTGTTAAAGAAGACAACTTATTTTCTGTGGTACCAAAGTGGTAGGTACTGAAATAATCATTTTATGAATATACTAGCTGTAATCCACTGCTTTTACTAATTATAGCCTATTAATAAAGACTTTTGTACAAACTTTCAACCCCTATTTTACCCCCTTAGAAAAAGAATTTCTAGAAACGCTTAAATAAGTATATGTATACTCATTTTTAATAAGTAGCCCAAAAATAAAGTTTCATATTTCTAACTTTAAAAATGACGGTCTCCCATACAAACTTTTAACCTCTATTTCAAACTTTTAAGGATAGAATTTCCAGAAACGCGTAAATACGTATCGACTCATTTTTAAAAAGTAGCCCAAAAATAAAGTTTCATATTTCTAACTTTAAAAATGATGGTCTTTCATACAAACTCTTAACCCCTATTTCAACCTTTTAAGGATAGAATTTCCAGAAACGGGTAAATACGTATCGACTCATTTTTAAAAAGTAGCCCAAACATAAACTTTTTTAACCCCTATTTTACGCTTTTAAGGGTAGAATTTCCAGAAACGCTTAAATACGTATCGACTAATTTTTAAAAAGTAGCCCAAACATAAACTTTTATGTTTCTAACTTAAAAAATGACGATTTTCTATACAAACTTTCAACCCCTATTTCAGCCCCTTATGGGTAGAATTTTTAAAACTCCGTCCTTAGTGGGTTTCTACTCAATAAGAGATCCTTCTCACCAAATTTCATGGCTGTAATTCTTACAGTTTTTGCTCAGCGTTGATGAATCAGGCACTCAAGACATGCTATTTTATAAGCAATGATAATGACATTATGGTGCCGATTTTGTTGTGTCACCGCTAAAGCTAAACTAACTTAAAAATGTTCTAATAGAAGCTTAAATTAAGAGAAATGGTATTCTTTTGGTATTCTAAAATTTCTTTCTAATTTGACAGTACTAAGACGGCGATAAATTGAATAGATAGTGATGTCCTTGTGTTTACATAACTTAACAATCAATTGTAATAAAACAAGAGTAGTTTATATGGAAACTAAATTTAATCGTCTTCTAAAAAATCGCTCTTAATTTTAAGTGACATTTGTAATTTTAAGTGAAATTTGACATAAAACATGCACATCAAAATTGAACGATTGAAATGTTTTAGATCTGTCAAGCTAAAATTTTAGTTTAGATGTGTACAGCAGAATACCAAACGTGATTAGACAGCTCTAAATCTAATTTTAGGTTAGTTTAGACTAGTTTGTACCAGTGAATCGGCACCATTATTGTTCTAGGAAATTGAAAGAATGTAATTAATGTTGTATGAAATATTCCATACTTAATATTATCAATGAGAAAGTCTGTCTGTTGCTCTTTCACAGCAACAACACTGGACCGATTTTAATACAATTTAATATGCATATGGCTATAGTTTTGATTTCAAACACAAGCTATTTTTTTTCTAAAAAATATCCTCAAATGGCTAAATAACAGGATGAAAGGTGCAAAAACAGCAAGTATATAATAATTACGGTAATTCTGTCAGTACGAATTAGACAATTACCTAATTAATTTATAAAAAGCTACTTTTTAATTAGGTGTATTTGTTGTTCTTTAAACCCTTCAGGGGTATTTTTGAAAAGAGGAGCCTATGTTTAAAAGCGGGTATTCAACTATGTGCATATCAAATTTCATAAAAATCGATCAAGCGGCTTAGCCGTGAAACCGTAACAGACAGACATTCGCATTTATAAAATTAGTACTGATATGGAATTATGGAGAACTAGCTGTTTCCCGCGACGTTGCCCACGTAGTTAATGGTCCCAAAGGGAATTTTTTCGGGATAAAACCATCCTAATCTATGTGTTAATCCAATTACCTTCTATGTTGGTGCCAAATTTCATGAAAATAGGTTTTCGCGTGAAGGAGTAACAAACAAACAGACAAACTTTTGCATTTATTATATTAATGGGATGAATGTAATATATAATTATACCTACCTGGTAAACATCCGCAAAGTATAGTAACTATTTTCAAATGTCTTATACATAAAAGTGAAACTCAGTTTCCCTGTGTCATCGCAGCACGAGTAAACGAAGGGTCCAATTTGCTATTATTTTTTTGTTGTGTCAGTTTTTTTTTTAGTTATTGTCAGGAGAAGATTCTCATAATAAAATGACAATATTCATAGTTAATATAGGATAACGTCTGTCGGCTCAGCTAGTCAAGGATATATTTTCTAGAGTTTACCTAACAGACCTAACCTTTAGCGTTAAACGGGAACAATAAACGTTTATAACAATGTAACCTGCCTCAAAATATCCAAAAGAAGTAAAACCTTTCGATATTTTAATGAATAAATTAAATCTAAAGAAGTAGAAGGTGTTTGCAGTTCACAGGAAAGTAATGGTGAAAAATGTGAACAAGCAGTGGGTCTACGCGAAATACGCCGATTTGCATACTGATCAAGCCTGTAAAACTAATAGTTCTGCTTGTAACTATTAGTTCTCGATTGGTTTTATTTAACGACCTATGACAACTTTACGAAGATAATAATTTTCTAATGCTTAATGTAGCTGATACAACTCAAAAATATAAAAGCCATGTCCCGATCCGGTGGTAGATTTCATGATAAAGTTAGTACTTGGTTTAAAACTTGCCCCTTACCGCCTTAGTAATAAATATGGAAATTTTACTGAACGAAAGTATTATAAACTTTACGACCTCTTTAGTATGTTTCACTCAATTTTGGTGTTCATTTGGGTTGGGTCCTTTCTGCTTAACTACGTCCAATTCTGCTTGTTATTATTAGTTCTCGATTGTTTTATTTAACGACCTATGACAACTATACGAAGACAATAATTTTCTAATGCTTACTGTAGCTGATGCAACTCAAAAATATAAAAGCCATGTCCCGATCCGGTGGTAGATTTCATGATCAAGTTAGTCCTTAGTTTAAAACTTGCCCCTTACCGCCTTATTAATAAATATGGACTAAAGTACTCTAAGGTTCAACCTGACATTTTAGTCTTTATTAGAATTTGATACAGACTATATTATAAGCTTAATTTTTCTCCTAAGTTAGTCCATGTTCATAAATAAGTCGGTTAGACTTGTTAAAAGTTATGCATCCCGAATTATGCATTAGCAATAACTTAATATCAGCAAAATGTTAAAACCGACCTAATACTGCAATTGTGTATTTAATGTGTTAATTAATTGTGGATTTAAACTCTTAGCCTGAATAAAGTACTTGCCCTAATAAAGATATACAGCCAGGATTATCGCAAAAATCGATTATCATTTAAATATATCTATACTAATATTACAAAGAGGAAAGATTTTAGTTTTTGTTTGTTTGATTGAAATATTAATTTATTCCGATAATACCGATTTCAAACATTCTTTCACCTTTAGAATGCTACATTATCCCTGATTGACATAACTTTTGTTTCATCAAAATCGATGGAGTTTACTGCCAAGTTACGCAGGCGAAGCTACGTGAAACTGCTAGTCATGCCTAAAAATATAGGAGTCGAATATATAACCTTATCCCGTTTTCAAAGGCGATTTAAAAGGATAACAAACCAGTGGTAGTGGTTATCTGGAAACTCGTCGCACCTCGTAATAGCAGGAGCGAAATGATTGTGGAATATTTCATTAACCACTTGCATAAAGTCTAGTCATTGAATATAATAAGTTATATACAGCTTAATTTAATAAATAAAATAATGGACATCTATTTGCATGTTATTATTAATTTTTTATTATTAATTTTTGATCAAATGTTTTATATATAAAAATAATGTTGTATATGTGACCGGTTGGCGATAGGCTTGCTACCTATCACATTGTGGGACTTAGTGTCTTCGGCTAGTCGTGATGTTCCTGGTTGTGCCTCTGCCTACCCCTTCGGGGACATGGGCGTGAAGATATTGACGATACAGTAAGTTCTTCATGAATACATGTATACACTGCAATTGAACAAAACTTTACAACATTTATATTTTTAAACAGACACACTTGTGCTGTTTTACGTTTCACATACATTTTGTTGAGACATGTAAATAGCCTACCGGTTTTGCTTTTTACAGCATTATCAGGATTCAAACTATTATTTTCTCACATGGTACTAATTTCTCAATTAATTGGGAAAAAAAATCAACCGTTTGCGACTCCATTCTCTGCCGCGTTAAAATTTTTGAATTTACCCTGTAAAATGCATGTATGTGCACAGATTAAAAATGTTATTTAGTAGTTCCGAATAACATTGTTCTGTCTTTAGTAGTATTAGCTTTAGACCTGACAGTGCTATAAAAAGCAAATTTTGTAGGCCATTTATATAAAAATAAATTATAAGCGATACATCTTAGTGATACGTACACAAGTGTTCCGTCATCCTATTAATATTATAAATGCGAAAGTTTGTAAGTATGGATGTATGGATGTTTGTTACTCTTTCACGCTCGAATGGCTGAACGGATTTGTCTGAATTTTTTAAGACAGCTAGATTGTGACCTGGATTAACATATAGGCTATTTTTAATCCCGATCGCACACCGGGTTTCTGTGAAAACGCGGGCGAAGCCGCAGGTAGCAGCTAGTTAAAAATATTAATATTTAGAATTTTTCAAAGCACCTACGATGGAAAATATCGGATATACAATGTGCCAGCATAATAACAATTAATATATTTTGCCATAATTTACAACTCAATATATCAATTTATCGCTTCTGTGGTCTAGCGGTCCGGTGTTGGGCGTGACTTTTTGAGGTCCAAGTTCGATCCCTGGGTTGTAAACAAAAAAATTAAGAAAATGTATATTTTCAATTTTCTTATAAAAATAATGATGCCTGGGATTAGATATATGGTTGGCGATAAGCTTGCCACCTATCACATTGTTCCACTTAGTCGTTTCGGCTAATCGTGGGTGCCCTGGTTATGCCCTGCCGGGGTAGGCAGGGCATTGTTATGCCCTGCCTACCCCTTCAAGGCGTGAAAATACTTTTTCTTAATCTTTAAGATTACATGGAGTTATAAGTTATAAATAACATTTATGTCCAATCATGTGTTCTTTACAGATATTGCGTTAAAAACAGTTGCAAACAAAACCGCATTTTTTTATATATTAATTAAATATCATAATAATATTTTGTATTATATATTAATTAAATATAATAATAATATTTTGTATTATATATTAATTAAATATATTGCTGTTATACTATAATTTTGTATAATAGGCTCTGCCACCTGTCATATTGTGTGGCCTTAGAGTCTTCGGCTAGTCATGGGTGCCCTGGTATTTCCTCTGCCTACGCCTTCGGGGATATGGGCATCAAGATACTTACTTTTTCAATATTTACAAAAAAAGTACAAAATTGTGATTATGATGAAAAATTTCCCTCCATCTTCCCGCCGAAACTAAATATTTCAACTATCAATTACAAACTGACATTTAACTTTGAACTAACTTCAACGTTGTAAGTATTACGATGCAATCCAACTCCATAGATCTCAGCTTAAGCTACATTAGGATTACTTTTAATATCCCGTCCCATCAGCCGGCGGAGACTTATCCAAGTGCAATCGGACCTCACTTTAAGCCGTTAAGCCTCCGGTCAGGTGAGCTTCAGTAATACTTTAATCATGACTTAATAGTTTTATAGATAAGGCTCGGTCGGTACCAGCCGACTTACGAAGAATACGCAGTAGTTCGATTACAGGAAATTGAACGAGTTCTCTATTTCAATAACTAGGTATTTATGCAGGGTTACTTTGAATGGATCGGCGAAATTGTAATATTTACTCTAATAAACATTCATTTAAAACAGTCCGCAAAAATGCTTTGAGTACCACGTGCTTGTTTGCTGTCTTTTGCCATATGACTATAATAATAAAAGTATATTTTAAATTTTCTAGTAAAAATAACTTTGCCCGAGATTGAATATGTCACCGGTTGGCGATAGGCTTGCCACCTATCACAGAGACTTAGGGTCTTAGGCTAGTCGTGGGTGCGCTGGTTGCGCCTTTACCTACCTCTTCGTGGATACGGTAGTGAAGATACTTTTTGTATAAAATATTAAACAGACCGCTTCACCTAGCGAGATGATTTAATTAAAAATTAGTTTTGTAAAAATACTTGGAATAAATTACTTTTATCTCTTAGTTCATTTATGAGCTCTCTCCTGTTATTTTTAAATTTATAATCATGAAATGTGTTACGCAAGTCCATAAGCATAAGCCATCTTAGAAATGATAATGGTAATTATTATTAATTTGAAATTCAAATGTGAAGTCTTTGTCAATGTCGATTTGAATAATGAGCCATTCTGTGTAATATATTTGGTTATAAAGGTGATATAACGGGTCTACCATTGATGCTATAAAACTTAGTTAACAGAGAACATTTGCTACGAAAGATCGCATCTTGTATTTTATACTGGAATTCCTTACCAATTATTTATTTACTGTGGCAATGTTTCGAATAATAAAGACGAAGGCAAAAATAAGAAGCTACAATAATTTCAGTAAATATTTCAGAATAAATTTTGTAATCCAAAGAAAAAAGACATTTGCGTTTCTGACTAAGGATATCACCTTAATCAGAAACACATTTCTCGTTTTTTAAATGTGTCATTTGATGTTTGGTCAAGTTGGATAAATTATTCAACTGGGTACTCGTGTTTTGGTATGTAAAGTACACGTAAGGTTTTATTTCCTTTTGTCAAAAAAAAACCGGCCCAGTGTGAGTTGAACTCAGGCACTGATGGTTCCGGATAAAGAATAAACCCATAAGTATTTATGTAAAAGTTCACCCAACATGACACTTTGTTATAGGATATAACTAAAAGTTTAGCGTATTTCTGGGTTAACTATTTTAACTGGGTTAATTATATTCTAACTAGGGTTTAATCACATTATATTTGACAAACTAACTTCTTATTAGATTTAACCCAGAAACGTGCAAGCAACCACTTATGGAATTGAACCTTCGAACGTGCAAGCGACTTTTCGCTATATTTTGATTTCACCCATTGTTAAATTTACCCCAGGAGCACAAAAGCGGCCCTTAAAGTTTCATTCCTAAGGGACCATAAAATTAATTTGTCATAATTCCTCCTACAATGGATACCAATCACGTTATTACAGCAAAAGTAAACACGTCACTCAATAGGGTTGTCCCGTCACGGCAATGACGAATGCATTCTACAGCCAAAACAAACAGCGACCGGTTGTGTCCCCGCCCTGGCATGCGGGCTGGGATCCAATAAAACTATATTTCAAATGTTACTTAACGTCACTACTATTTGCTTTGCTTCTTATTACCGCCATATTGGTCGATAGTTCTATGTACACATCTAATTCTTCTATCATCCACGAGGCTTGGGTATCGTTATTGGGTATTTGTTATATTACTAGCAGCCCGTCCGAGCTTTACACAGACGGACAAAATTCTGTATGATATTTTAGATACATAAAAAACCTCCTCTTAAATTGTTCTATCTTTTAAAAACCGCATCAAAATCTGTTGCGTATTTTTAAAGATCTAAGCATACACAAGGACAGACTGTGGAAAGCGGTTTTGTTATAATACTATGTAGTGATTAACAAATTTATGGTTTTTATGTACGAGAATTAGTATGTTTCCCTTACATCTATAATACAAGCACATAATTAGCTTAATTTGAGGCTAGGTTAGGTCATGTAATTTCAGACTTCATAAATATTTTATTTACTAAAAGATTTCTTTATTATACTAAAATTTTATTGTACTAGAAAATGCATAAGAACTTAAACCATGGGATTGATAGAATTATTTGAGAATCCTCAAGATTATCACACATAAGATAAGGAAACTGATAAAAGTCAGTAAGTTCATTAGATTGTGCCCACTACGACCCCCCCAGCTCCTTTTCAGAGGCCAACCATATTATCTTATATGGGCATTAGCTACTTTATAATGAGATCTTCATTTCATTCAACATATTATGTTACTGGATATAGATAAAAGTGGCTCTCAATTTAGTAAGATACAACTTTCGCCTATCGACACCATAGATGTTTCTGGTGCGCTTTTCTTAGGGTTAATCTCAGACTATGTGTGCAAATCCCGATTACCCTTTTCTCCTGCACCAAACACGACTCTATTGCGATGCTTATAAGTGATAGTGTCGTCACATCCCGAAGCTGAATCATGACCATCGGCATATACTTATTCTGCTTAAGGCTCGTGACAAGCGGGTATAGATTAATCGAGTCATAATCAGCAAGACCACTGGCGGTAGAGTGTTTACCAGCAATTTTTCCGAGGTTCCCTCCGCCATACCCAATCCCGTCATCAGGATAACAGTAAAACTGTCATATTGTGGTCCAGAGGGTTGGTAGCCCGTAGCCTTGTAGAATAGTTTTAACACCTCGACTACAGGATTGCAACGCATCTTTAACATCTATGGTGTCTTATAAGTCATAGTTGTGTTATGAGAGCTGCGTTGTTGGTTCGTAACTATGAATGTTGGAAGGATTCACAGGATGCTTTTGGTGTATTCTGTGAATTGTCCAAGGCATTCGATTGCGTTAATCATGAAACTACGCCATTATGGAATAAGAAATAAAGCACTCGACCTTCTGATTTCTTACTTGAGTGGGAGAATTCAGAAGGTTGAGATTAATGGAATAAAATCGACAGGTGCTGCTTCTACAATGGGTGTGCCCCAGGGCTCCATTCTGGGACCTTTTTTGTTCCTTATATGTATCAATGATTTACCTTACTACGTAAGAGATAAACAAATATTTGTTTTGTTCGGCGATGACACTTCACTTTTAAGTGAAGAGGCAACTAGGTAAGTATAACGAAACAAACACTGCTATTTCAAAAGTTGTACTCTGGTTCAATGTAAATAATCGTTTTTTGAATGAAAAAAAAAACTAATTGTATCAAATTTTCAATGCCCAATGTGAGGCAAGTAGAAACCAATGTGCAACTTTATGGGAACAAGTTGGACCTCGTTGATTCCACAACGTTTTTAGGAATCACAATAGATAAAAAATTGCAATGGGATGTGCACATTGAAAAGCTCGCAATAAGACTGAGCTCAGCAGCATATGCCGTTAAAAAAATGAGACAGTTAACCGATGTTGACACTGCTAGGATTGTTTATTTTAGTTATTTTCAAAGCATTATGTCAGGAATTCTTCTCTGGGGGAGTTCTGCCGATGTAAATATTATATCTGTTTTACAAAAGAGGGCCATACGTGCAATTTATAGCTTAGGCCTAAGAATTTCCCTTAGAGAGAAATTCAAAGAAATTGATATTCTGTTACTTCCCAGTACATCTATGAAAATGTAATATATGTTCAAAAGAATTTACATTCATTGAAAAGAAACTGTGATATACATAATGTAAATACGAGGAATAAAACAATCTTGATGTGCATGTGTCCTGTCTCCACAGAATTAACCATTCTTTCATGGGCCAATATATACACTTTTACAATAAACTTCCCGATTTTATGAAAGACCTGCCATTAAATAAATTTAAAAAATGTGTCAAAGTGAAATTGTATAAAAAAGATTTTACCGTTGCTGAATATCTGTCGGACAAAAGTGGTTGGGATTAATTGCTCCTCATATCAATCTCTTACTAGTTTAACAAAGTAAAAAAGTTACTCTCTTACTACAATGATAAGAGATGTAATACTTATAAATTTGTATAGAATAAGGAAATAAAAAAGACAGCCCGCTGAGTTTTTTGCCGGATCTTCTCAGTGTGTGGCCGTGTTCCGATCCGGTGGTAGTTTTAGTATTATATAGACTCGTCACAAGTACCTCTTGTAAGGTGAATGTCAATAAAAATATATTCTATTCTAACATAAAAAATAAAAAATAACTGAATCATTACTAATTTGATTAATACCTATAAAAATATTTGCACAAACAAGTTGGTAGAATATGTTGGATGATTATATAATAGGTATAAAATAATTTTGAAAATCAGCCACAAAACGTCCACTGCCGAATATATGCATTTCAGTTAGATTTCCAAAGCGACCGATAGGACGCAGTCTGCAACATTACTCAGATCGTCTGCCCACCTAGTACCGAATACCACCATAACTCGATAATAGCTGTACCTGATGGTAATCGAGTTTTGTAATAATTCGCTTTGGGAAGATTCGAATGCTATCGTTTATATATCGACTAGCGAGTGAGTTTCAATGGTACTCACTCCGACTATGACAATGTGGATTTGAAGGGGCGTGCGATATATTCAGAGGTGTCGGTTCGACGCTCAGACGAGTATTTAGCTCTAATGAAGCCACACAGCGTTTGTTTATTTATTTTGTATATTTAAATCTTCCTCTCGTTATGACAACCACAAATATACTGGTCGATAATAGGTGTGCATTGCTTTTAGATGTTACTGTGGCACTGGTTTTAAGTATTTACTTGTCAAAAACATATCATAATTATTTTACAGTCTAAATATTTTTAAAATAGCGCCCTCTAATGGCTAATATCGCTAAACTTTAAGTAGTAAATAAATATTATTTAAATAAATATTTCATCATATTTTATCTCATAAGTAATACTATTTTAACAGGCCGCGGTAAATTATGAAGTGGGTGTACTAGTAGGTAGCGTACTGAAGTTTCATGGTTTAGCACAGAGTACTAATAGTATCTTCACGCCCATATCCCTGAAGAATTAGGCAGAGGTACAACCAAGGCACCCACGACTAGCCGAAGACACTAAGTCCCACAATGTGATAGGTGGCAAGCCTATCGCCTTATTAGTACTAATAGGTAGGTACTAATAGTACTAATAAGGTGTACTTGTACATTTTACGGATTGTATCCATTTTTAAAAGACTCAAAAAAATTGTTATAAAATGATGTTTAAGCAAGAAAATAAATGACTTTTTAGTTAGTTTTAGGTTTTTCCAAATTTTTATTCAAATTCTAAAAGTCCAAAATGTTGTATACAATGATTTTTATTGAAGTGAAAACTTCTTTAGCGGCGTTGCGCACTTTTTTGGAATGGGCAAAAACTTCTAAACTCGCGTCAGATCGTCAGATCATAAGAGGGCACAGAATAAGACGGCGGGCACTTGCGCGAGATCTAAAATAAAACGTAGATTCAATGCTGTATTTGTATTGCTTAGATATCTCCAAAGAATAAAGGATTCGCAACTTATAATACCAGTACGAGTGAGTGTAAAACAATCGTGAAAAAACAATTTGTGGTAGATAAAATAGATTAAAATGTGGATGGATGTAGGTACCCGGGGAGACCAAGGCAGACATTTCACGATCAGATCAATCGGATATTATCCGAGGGTGGTGTCAAGAGTCTCCGAAACCGGCGTGTTTGTATGAAAAGGGTTATGAATGTGAAGGAAGCAAGACAGGTTTGTCAGGATCGTGAGGTCTGGCACTCGATACTCTCTGCCTACCCCGTAAGGGACTTTGGCGTGAATATATGTATGTATGTATGTAAAATAGATATTAGTTTAGTTAAACATCTTTCAATTTTTTTCCGACATGTAGGTATATCATAGTTTCTCAGTTAATAAAATTATGGTACAACACTGTGAAGAAGTTAAGCTGTTTTCGAAAAAGTTGTAAGTTTAACAAAGGAAATAATAGCAGAAGGAAAATCGATATACAGATAGGATATATTATATTTTATTGAATTATGTATAAGTTTGAAAAAATAAATATTTCATCATATTTTATCTCATAAGTAATACTATTTTAACAGGCTGAGGTAAATTATGAAGTGGCCGTACTAGTAGGTAGCGTACTGAAGTTTCACGGTTTAGCACAGAGTACTAATAGTATCTTCACGCCCATATCCCTGAAGAGTTAGGCAGAGGCTTGCCACCTATCACATTGTGGGACTTAGTGTCTTGACCCACGACTAGCTGAAGACACTAAGTCCCACAATGTGATAGGTGGCAAGCCTATCGCCTTATTAGTACTAAAAGGTAGGTACTAATAGTACTAAGGTGTACTTGTACATTTAAGCACAAGACTATTGTATTCTACCACATAAATGATACTACTTTCATACAGATCATTAAGTTGCACAACCCGTCTTTTTTGTATACTGAATGTTTAGGTACCTGCGCTAAAATTTCTTTTCAGCATCAATATCAATACTGTTTTTAGTAGCTAACTCTTTGTCTAGTAAAAGCTGAGTTAAAAACTTTAGTATGGTGAGTTAGCTTTCCCGCGTGGGGATGTAACGACTCCATTGCAAGTAGATTGATCTATGCTAAATGATAGATTATTCCCCAAATGCAATCTGCCAAAACAAAGTGTGGGAGTATTGTGTAGTATCTTGCTTGAATTGGTGCCATTGCCTGACAAACATAGCGCTAATGCTCCCCATTGTCGTGTTACGTGCCGCAGTGTAGGATAGTCGACAAAACTTAAACACGACCTAAGTTTCTTGAAAATGATTGGAGCCGTTCCAGAGATTCAGAAAATGTGTATGGATATATAAATACAAGAATTGGTCGTTTAAAGGCATTAAATGACAAACTGCAAGCACCGATGAGCTAGCAAGCTATTTAAAGCTAAGCACTTCATTTCCTTATTGCAAATTAAGTAATTCTCTTATTTGCATCATAATTTATATTAAATTGGCACAAATAAAATATGAAATATAGATGCTATCAAGTTGGCTATAAACGACCCACGATACCTTAATGTGATATAGGTACTTATGGGACACTCCAACGATACGCAATAACTATATATTATCTGTAATTAATTGTTGAGAGTGACATTTATTATCTGTACTTAAAAAGTTATGTCAGTGGTTGGCGGGAAAATAATTTCAATCTTTTTTAAACATTGCATTATCTTTTCACTTTCGTAGATTGATTGAAGATAACTTGAATATAAGTGCTATTTTTTTCTATACTGCGAATAAAAAGTCATAAACAGGTACTAAATGAGAATAATTTAGATGCAGCAACACTGTTATAACACATTCTTCAATTTCTTGTCGCCTAAATACACAAAAATATAGGATCTTTTGCAATTACTTTTGGTTTCCGTCATGAGATCCTGTCTTGACGGCAATAACTTCGGATGTAGACACACACGTACCTACTTTCGAATAAAAAAAAACAATTTTAAGATTGGCAATTTGTTCCTATAAATATTAAGTAGGTAGATATTAATACATCTGCAATACATAATAGTCAATATACTCTTTTTTAACCTTCTTCCAAAACTCGCCCGGATTGGTACCACCGCCTTACCTATTCCTGCCGCCATAACGTCATGACGTGTTCCGGTTCGGAGGGTAAGGTAGCCGGTAAACTTACTTTTGCTCGAGGCCTAACATCCCGACCTCAGGTTGGCAACGCACCATTACCACCTTTAGTGTCTCTAGGCGGCGTAAATTTCTTACCATCAGGAAATACGTCTGCTTGTTTGCCTTCCTATATCATAAAAAAAACGGAGAAGATTATATCTTTACCTTCTTTATTTGTTTATGAATGTTAATCGATTTCTTCATAATTTCTAAACCAATTTTGAAAATTATCATTAAATTTGAAAGAGCGAACTTCTGAGGTGGTTTCATTGCCACCCACTAAGTGGTGATGCAATCCCTGAGAAATAGAAAAAATATTTAATTTTTATGTAGTTTGTGTGTCGAAGTCGGTTCTGGCGGTTTTACAATGCTCACATACGACTAAGTAATCCGTAATAGTACCACCTTACTTAGGTGTTATCAATGATACACAGGCACGTAATATAAAACAGACGACAATAATAAATTATAATACATTGACTCCTTAAAACTGAAGTAAGTACCTAAATCAGATAACAAAAATGCAATCTATTTTGTTCATAGTACATAACTTAAAATTTCCAACCGAGAGCATTCTGTACCCACGCGAATCTATTGTCCCACCCACGTAAAAAGCAAACTTCTTGTTCTATTTTAAAAAATAAATTTGAACTCTATTTTTAGTGACTTAGCGATGTTTATAGACGCATAATTTTAAATTTTATGTTCCACAAACTTTATCCTGTAAGGCTTTATAGGAATTTCTACCCTCTCTCTGTAAAATACGATTTAAATTCCCTTGGTGCTATTGCAATGCCAATGTATCCTCCTGTCGTAACAGCAGGCCATAAACGCAAGAAAATAAATCATAGGAACTATTTGTGGCTGCATCTTTAGTTACTTTAAAAGTTAAAGTTAATTTTTTAATGGTTTTATATTATCAAAAAAAAAACAATGCAATAATCCGTGACAAAATCTACTTATCTATGTCGTAGCCAAGAACTATCACGTAAACTTTCAAACGAAAAAAAAATGCCTATTCGTTTAAAAGTTATGATGCCACAGATACGCACAGACACACTCTCTCACACACACATGCACGCACGCACGCATGCACTCACACACGCTACTCTTTTTCCGTCGGGGGTACAAAAATACATATTGCATGGTAGAACCACCAATTAACCGATAGTTGGAATATGAAATAAATAAATAATTTTCACTAGACAAGTTACACAAATTGAATCTAACCCCAAAGTAAGCAAATTATATGCTTGTGTTATGGGTGTTAGTCAACGATACTAATAAACGATTACTACACAAACCTACATACGTATCATGTACCAACCACATTTAACGCCATAATGGGTCTACATTTTATAGTAATATTTAAGTACTTATTAAATACATAACATATATATGTCTCGAAGAAAACTAAAAATTTTTTTTTTACCCGAGGCTTCAACTTCTTCAAATCCTTTAATAACCTTTCTGTCTTTTTTTTATTTATTTTTTTATGACATTGGAAGGCAAACAAGCAGACGGATTTCCTGATGTTAAGAAATTTACGCCGCCTAGAGACACTAAAGGTGTTAATGGTGCGTTGCCAACCTGAGGCCGGGATGTTAGTCCTCGAGCAAAAGTAAGTTTACCGGCTACCTTACCCTCCGAACCGGAACACGTCATGACGTTATGGCGGCAGGAATAGGTATGGCGGTGGTACCAATCCGGGCGAGTCGCTACTAAACTCTACCACCTAATCAGATGTCACGGTGTTAGTGACGGTGAGCCTATGCTCGCCTTTTACGAGCTGCCTGGCAAGAAAGGCAGATGGTCTATTCTACAAAGGAGCCTGGACCAACACGGGGTAAAGTCTGAAAGTTCCACTATTGTGCAATTTATAAAAATCTAAACATTTTGAGTAAACCCTTTCCTACGTTTTCATTTGTTATATTTATAATAAAAGGTTAACAAGGTGGATGGATGTAGGTACCCGGGGAGTCCAAGGTTGACATTCCACGATCAGATCACTCGGACATTATCCGAGGGTAGTGTCAAGAGTTTCTGAAACCAGCGTGTTTGTATGAAAAGGGAATGAATGTAAATGAATCTAGACAGGTTTGTCAGGATCGTGAGGTCTGGCACTCGATACTCTCTGCCTGCTACGTAAGGGACTTGGCGTGAAGATATGTATGTATGTAGGTTAACAAAAAAATGAATTTCCAGGTTTTAAAAATACAGGTTACATAATATTTAACTCCAAGGGATACCATGAAGTAACCAACTCCAGTTATTTTATTACCCCCTCGCAATTTGATCCTTCTTTTTTCCACAGATAGCTGATTATTCCGAGATGGTCCATTTTGATCATATCATGGTCCGATAAGTGGTTTTTGAGTTATTAAACTTTAACCTTAAAACTTCTTGCGGGATGTTGGTAAAATTTACGTGGGACCATCTCGTGATCATAAGTTATCTTTCTTTCTTTAGTTTCTGGCATTCGCGTTAGCATTTTGCCATTAGTCAAAATCTCCCTTATTATTATTATTTTATCTCCCTTAGTGTTTTCAATATTTGTTAATACAATAATTGCGGTAATTTCTTCTAATTTTCATTTGTATGCAGATAATTTGCAGATTTGCCGTCATTTTAGTACTACGGATAAGACTAGCGCCCTGATTTCTTTAAATGACGATCTTCGTGCAATTAGCTTGTGGGCTGAATCCTACGGTCTTTTAGTTAACCCTTTAAAATCAAAAGCTATAATTCTCTGGAGTAGATATCAGCTTGGGGCTATTGATTTTTCCAGTCTGCCACCTATAGTTTACAACGGTACTCAGATCTCTCTTTCGACCTGCGTCACTAACCTAGGCGCTATTTTTAGCTCGGAACTTTCTTGGGAGGATCATATTACTAACTTGAGTAAAAAAGTCTATTATACCTTTCATATGTTACATTCTGTAAAAAAAATTCTTACTACGAAAACAAAAATTTCTTACACTTCGTACAGTCTCTTATAATCCCAATTCTTGATTATGGTGATGTATGTTTCCTTGATGCTACAGAATCTCTCCTAAATAAATTGGAGAACCTCCAAAATTCGTGCATCCGATTTATTTTTAATCTCCGTAAATTTGACCACGTCTCCATGTTTAGAGCTCAACTCAAATGGCTTCCTATACGACTCCGCAGAAATTTACATATTCTATCTCTCCTATATAATATTCTGTACAACCCGTCAGCTCCCTCATACCTGCGGGAGCGTTTTAGCTTTCTGCACTCTACTAATTCCCCATGTCGCTCCAACCGTAGCTCTGTACTTCGTTTTTCCGCTTCGCACTCTAGTTGTTATTCTAAATCTTTTACTTTCCAATCAATCAAATTGTGGAATTCCCTTCCTACCATGATTCGTGACAGCGCTTCTTTATCTACTTTTAAGTAAAGATTGAAGGAACATTACTTATCGTTGACACAATAACATACTCATATATTATCCTACTAAGATATTTTAATCATTATAATTGTACCTGTTTTTTTTTACACGCTTTATTAGTATATTTTTATTTATTTGTTCTAAGTATAGCTATAGTTAATTGTTTTGTACACGATACCTTCCATTTTATTTTCACAGCTTAATTTTTTTTGGGTTGGCTTTAAGAAATTTCTTTAGTTAGAGATAAGCTCGCCTTTTGTGCATTTTTAACTTCTCGTGTATTTTGTGTATTTTAGTTTTTGTGTGCAATAAAGTGTTAAATAAAAAAAAATAGTCAGGTAGAAATTTGCATCAAGTTAACTGATTTACAAAAATTGGTTTTCAATTATTTAAAATTAGTTGCAAGTCGTCAATAAAAGTCACGTCAGGTCTTCAGTAAAGCGGTGGCCTCAGTATTAAAGCTCATATAGTGAGATTTAGCGGCAACGGGGAAATACATGATACGCTAATTTCGTCATGATTATTTCATTTGTGCACTTTCCCTGAACAAAATTATACAAAATGCAACCAAAATTGACTAATTCCACTCAATATAAACACCAAATTCAATGATTATAAAAAAAAACTTCAACCATCTATCTCTTCTCTTTATGGCGCAAAAAATCATAAGCTATATTTCTAAAAAAAGAATCATCATATTGCAACATAGTATGAAATAATTGGAGTCGGTTTTTTGGCAGTTTCACAGTGCTTAAATTATATTATCTCTTAATGAAATAAAACCAATTTGCCGCCACAAGTTCGCTTCGTCTCGGTCAATTATGTTAATGATATTACCATTAGTCGCAGAATAACACCTCAAAAGTCTCAATAAGATGCAAATGTGTCATAAGCTTCTAAAACCCATAAACCCCATAATACCACATAATTACATCCGTACATAAAGATAGGCGTACATTACAGCCTACGCGGTCGTAAAATCGCTATGTCCACCATAGTCTATGGGTTTTACTGCGCTCCTGGTGAATACTGACAGCGAACACTGTTCTTGCTAATGTTATTCAAGATTCTTAAGAATAAACTTTGTGATAGGAAGGCAATTTTATTTTTTGATGAGGACACTTCTCGTAAATACATTTTGGATACGCTTTTATTAGATTTGTGTGTAACTACGTATGTGTAACTGAATCTTAGAATTTGTTTATTCTATTTTCACTCACTTTAAACGGTCGGATTAAATTGAAACTTTTGTTTAAAATTGGACAGCACGAGATTAAAAAAAAGGCCTGCTTTCAAGTTATTCTTCTTTCAAATTATTCCCTTTTTAGAGATTTAGTTTCTTCTGATAGTAAGAGATAATCAGAGCCTATATACACCATAGATGTTACATGTGCGTCGCTGTCCTGTTGCCACTCCAAGCTAGAACATGACAGAATCATTATAGCGGCAGGAATAGGTAAGGCGATGGATCCCTACCCGAGCAAGTTGCTGCACAGCACTCCTCCACCAGTAGTCTTGTTAGTGATGACCTATATTTTAACCAGTGCTCGCCTCTTACGAGCTGCCTGGCAGAGAAGCAGATGGTCTATTCTACTCGGCAGACTACGACCAACACGGGGAAAAAATATGTATTAATTGCTAAGATGTTATTACAAACATATAATCATTTGCCAAATAAACACGTTATTCATCACAAGCATTTAATTTTACTCAAAATTACGTTTAATGTATTTTATTTTAACGAATATCTTAGGAGATATCATAGTTTTAAAAGAACGTCGCAGCGCAATATTGACGCGCGCATTTGTGGTGTAAGCTTGTACAAATAGGCAATCGTGATCTTTGAGGGACGAAGGAGGGTGTCACTCTGCATATCTTGTTCAGCTTGAATGCCATTCAATATGATACAAAAGATTGATAACAAAAAATAGATGATATAATTTTCGTATAATATTATGAGGTGTTACAAATTATTTGACTCAAAAACCATAATTGTAAAAGTAAAATATTCAATAACCTCCAACGAAACCTATGCGTATTACAGCCAAAATCTATCTCAATCATATATTTAAAAAAAAACTAAAAAAACCTGTTATTTATAAAAAGAGTGTCTTTGGTAGAGTTCCTCTAACTGCAAAAAATAATGGTGAAATCTGTTAGCGATTTTTTTCTTCTATTCTTTATGTGTCGCCGTTCGACATAAATGTAACTTCTTTTTGCAAGAGACAGAAAAACATTAGTCTTTTGATTTTTGTTTTTGCTTGAGTTGAAATGCAATTGTAAACTTAAAAGATTAATTTTATTAAATACTATCAGATACGACAGACGTTGACCGATCCTAACGATAAATATTGTTTTTTTGTATATTAACCTTCTCCTGCCAGTAGCGAATACCTACAATAAAAAAATAATGAGCAAAATCGAGCCATAGGCTTAGACCAAGGGGAATGGAGATTCATTGTTATACATATAAAAGATTATTTACCTTTCCTTCTCTATTGCAGACAAATACAATTTTACAACTGAAAATCCAGAATGTGATCGTAAAATACCTAACTCCTTAACACGAAATCGTAAAATCTGAAGAATCTGAGAGGTTAAATAGAATATAAATCTGTCAGACTAGTTGTCGCCGAGTGATCGAAAACCGATATTTGTATATTTTTATTATCCTATTTCGCATATAGTAAAAATAAATTTAAACTCTTGCTCTCGTCTATGTGGTGTAGCCGTCCTGGGTCGGACTTGACTTCTTTAAGTCCCGAGTTCGATCCAGAGGATCAGGTCAGGCAACAAAAAAAATTAGAAAATGTATATTTTCAATTTTCTAATAAAAATAACATTGCCCGGAATTGGAAATGTGTCCGGTTGGTGGTAGGTTTGCCACCTTAGTACCTTCGGCAAGTTGTGGGTGCCCTGGCTTGCCTCTGCCTATATGAGCGTTAAGATACTTTTTTATCTCTTGCTTACTATTTCAATATCACATGAAAATATCTAACATACCTCTATGACAAGTTCATTTCTTCTTCACTTATTCAATATTATCAAAACACAGACTAGAAACAAAAAACCCGACCGCATCAAAAAATAATAAAAGTATCTTCACGCCCATATCCCCGAAGAGGTAGGCAGAGGCACAACAAGGGCACCCACGACTAGCCGAAGATACTAAGTCCCACAATGTGATAGGTTGCAAGCCTATCGCCAACCGGGCACATACATATCCTATCCCGAGCAACATTTTTTTTTAGAAAATTGGAAAAACCCAATTTTATTTATCAAAAAATAATATTCATATAAAAGTCCTGATATGCCTTTACAAAATCCCTATGGTGCTCTTTCTTTTCAGCGCATATTTCAGTTTTAATTAATAAGAAAATATTATCCTAGATATACGTATGTATGTCTAATTTAAGCTAATTATTTTTGTTAAACTACAGAACAAAGAAAATATCTAAACACCGTCTTAAACACCAATGTTACTCGTATAGAAATGGATCAAGAGATTAGGAAATGTAAGGTTACTTATGTAACTCACAACTTTTATTCTTGTCAACAAAAAACGAAACATTAAACGTATTGATGTTATTTTTTTTTATTTTTTTAGGGTTCCGTATCTCGAAAGGAATAAAAATGTCTGTTCGCCTGACACTTTTTCTCAGGAACGCGTCAAGGAAATAACAAATACTCAGGTCTCCTGTCTCTTGGAGCTGTGTAAAAATCTAACTTCTAAGCTAACGCAATCAATAGCAAAACATACGTTCATGACGTAAATTTTCACGAATTTTCGAAATTTGCGAGGGTATCAAAACCTACACTACAGGGTATTTTTCGTGAACTCAGAGTCTTAAAATTTGGTAATAATTTCCCCAGTGTTAGTATCTTTAAGCTGTAACAAAATTGGGCTTCTATGTCAACCTAATCTCTGACTTATAAACAAACCCTCTTATCATGATGTAAAGGTTAACCTCGCAGTATAGTCTTTATTACAATGTGATATAGACTATAATATCAACTCAATTTTACACCTACCTTAGTCCATTTTTATTAATAAGACGGCTATAGATTTGTACGGAGCCCTCGGTAAGCAAGTGCGACTCACACTTGGCCAGTTTTGTTTATTGATAAAAAAAGTTGACTAAAGTAGGGTACTTTGTATTATATAGGAATAACACAATTCACTAAGAAACAAAGACTTATCAACGTTAACCTTGGAGTACTTTTGTTTTTTTATATTAAATAGTCGACCCGGAGAACAATTCGCACGAGATACAGTGTCTAACTATGCAGGGGACTTGGCTTGAAGATAATATGTACCTATGTGTAATATGATGACCTGTGCGTTCAAATGTTTCTCTAGGTACAATCCGGATTTCAAGTTATTTGGTAATTTTAAGCTGAGTTTTTAATATCTTTAATGTTCAAAATTCACTCTTCTACAATTTTATTATAAGTACAGTTAGATTTTAGAGTAAAAATCTTGCTGTCTTCTTTAAAATGCTGTACGTTAAAAACAAATTAAAAAGTGTATCTTGGCGCCCAGTCCCCATAGATGGCGGCACATGATAGCGATGCAAAACCAGATTGATAGTGCTACGTACTGGGTCCTGGTGACATTTATAGCCCGAGCCAAGAGTTATGGGATGCCAACGCAGAAACTTTGCCCGCCGACTCGGGCCTGGCACCTCTCCAGCTAGTGAAAAGCTTACGCACCCTGTTTAATTCATATGTCGAGCCTCTTCATATTTTAGAAATAGTTTTTGCATAATAATCTCGTTTATTTAACTAACAGCTCGTGTTTTTAGACACATGATATTTCTAGATAGTAGACTGTTCCTTTTTAATAATAATAATAAATTATCTTTATTTCACATAAACCTCAAGAGGAACTTGTGACGCGTCTATACAATAATAAATCTACCACCGGATCGGAACGCGGCCTCACACTGAGAAGATCCGGCAAGAAACTCAGCGGGCTTGTCTTTTATTCTTATTTTAAAATATGATTACAATAATTATTGTAATGATACATTATATTTATAAGAGATTAGCATGAGGAGCAATTAATCCCAAACACTCTTATCAGCTAAATATTCAGCAATGGTATAATAAACATTTTTATTTAATTTACATTTAACACATTTCTTAAATTTATTAATTGGAAGTTCTTTCATATAATTGGGAAGTTTGTGGATTTACTCTCGCTTGTTGCGTACCTACAATATGTAATAAAGAGATGTTAGGTGAATACCTATACTTAATTTGGTACTTATATTACCTATTTTCCCTAGAAATTGGGCAACCAAATTTAACAATATCGAACATTCCGAGTAAAACTATCCATCTAACTATTCTTGTGTTGGTCCGAGCTCCTTTGCAGAATACAGCTGCCTCCCTTTATTAGGCAGCTCGTAAAAAGCGAGCATAGGTTAGCGTCACTTGCATCGTGATATCCTACTAAGAAGTAAAGTTTCGCAGCGACTCATCGGGTTGGTACCACCGCCTTACCTATTCCTGCTGCTATAACGTCAGTGCTTGCCGTTGACGTGTTCCGGTTCGGAGGGTAACGTAGCCGGAAAACTTACTTTTGCTCGAGTTCTAACATCCCGGCCTCAGGTTGGCAACGCACCATTGCCTTTGGTGTCTCTAGGCGGCGTGAATTTCTTATTCAGGAAACCCGTCTGCTTGGTTTACCTTCAAATATCATAAAAAAACTACAAAATATTTAATTTACTCATTTAATTCACGTTTTACTAAACACTGTCTAAGATTGGATTTTCAACCATTATCATGCTGCTGCCACGTCATACTCGTGTAGCATGTTGTTGGTTGGATGTCAATTTTCGATAGTTTCGTTAAACCAAAGACAATATGTTTCCTAATCTCTGGTTAAACAGACGTCTAATTTTTTTTGTGGTAAGGCGGTATAGGTATGTTTAAATGTTGTACGACAGCGAATAAACACGCGTGATGGTTAGAGTCAAACCATAAGTTAAACGTCGCCTCATAGACAACATGCTACTGATGTTACTGCTGAATCGCCGACTTATGGTCAGGATCTTTGAACACGTGTGCCAGTACACCGATTACTCTACTCTCGAGTACCCTAAAAATAGAGGCGATAATATTTCTTCACATACTTAGACAAAATATTTTTAACTATGTATAAGCAGGCAAATACTGTTTATCATAGATATGGAGCAGTAGAATTATCATTTCTGCAAACTTCCTTTACTCAGAATTTCTTGTAAAAGAATTTTGTATTGAGGTAAAACACAATTCAATTTGAAAACGAATCGAAAGCACAAAAAACAAGAAAAGGTCCCATACGATGTTGTGTAAACAGACGATGTTTAAATTCGAACGTGTCAGTGGGACGCCATATTGTTTTGGCGCGAAGATTTATGAGCAGTGACAAAGTCAATTTCATGCAGCCTCAACTAGTGCGACCATTCTTTAATTTTTTATTTATTTGTATTTTCTTCCCAGAAATTTTGGCGAAATTCATTGTTTGCTAATCATTATTATTCAATATTATTTGTAATTTTTTGACTCCTTCACATACTTATATAATTATGTAATCAGAGTAAAAATTAGAAGCGTTCGCTCTCTCACAAATACGAATACTGAAAATTATCTTTAGTATTGGCGTATTTACTATAGTCATTAGTCAGATAGTTAAAGTAAAAACATGTTTTATTGTGTAGTTTCACATTTAAGTATTCATCAGAAAGTAAGATAGACAAATCTTATGAAACATTTTGCAACTAGGTAACTGTTGTGAACTGATATTCAGTGTGGTAGAGTAACACCCTTGTCTCAGGTTAATAACGTCTACGACACATCAATTCATAGGTTGGATTATTCCATCCATCTGCTTGTCTTGAGTCTTCCTCTTTAATTGTTTTTAACATTTTTTTACATCAATATAAATAATCTCTATATCAATATATATTATCAATATAAAAGTCGCCTCTGTGGTTTAGCGGTCCGGGTGTTGGACTTGACTGCATGAGGTGCTGGGTTCAAATCCCGTGTCGGCTAACATAAAGAAAATTGGATTTTTCCAATTTTCTAATTAAAAAAAAAGTTGGTCGGGATTGGTAATGTGCCCGGTTGGCGATAGGCTTGCCACCTATCACATTGTGGGACTTAGTGTCTTCGGCTAGTCGTGGGTGCCTTGGTTGTACCTCTGCCTACCTCTTCGGGGATATGGGCGTGAAGATACTTTTTTTTTTAATGTAAATAATTTTATTACATCAATCTTAATAGTATTTTGCAACAAAAAAGTGTAGGTATATCAAAAAGACATTAAGGTTAATTCCAGACTCGCAATCTCTTAACGCACGAAGTGCTATCCGGACGCCGAAGAAGCAGATTTGGTCACCCTAACCTCAACTCAGCATCACGGCACGCTCAATGCGGTCCCAAAAATTCTTTTATGATGGAATTTGGCATGGCCTTTTAACTTAAATTGTCCTTAAGTAAACAATTTATCGGGCTATTGATAAATCACTTCCGCCATTGATGTGACGCTAGTGCTGTCAACCTTCACGATTCAATTTCTCTGGAAACCGTTCCTTTGGAAGCTTTTTGTGTGTAGATATTACAATAACTTCAATTCTAAGTGCTGGGCAGTTTATTGATATTTATTGATCGCTTTGTGTCGACCGGAACAAAATACGGTCCAAATGGTAGCAGAAAAACAAACAACATATTCTAATATTTACTCTACTTTTTTATTCTCATTTCCTTCGGTATAGACAAAAAAAAAGTAAAATCCTTGACAAATATTCAAGATTTTTGAGCTGCAGAAAATTCAAGTAATATTTCATCAAAATCCGTCCACCGAGTTAGCCATTCTTTCATGGGCCAATGTATACGCTTGCACAATAATTAACTTCGCGATTTTATGAAAGACCTGCCATTAAATAAATTTAAAAAATGTGTCAAAGTGACAGTGTATAATAAAGGTTACTATACCATTGCTGAATATCTATCGGATAAGAATGCTTGGGATTAATTGCTCCTCATACTTATTAGTATAACTAATCAATTTGTATAGAATAAGGAAAAAAGGACAAGTTCTCTGAGTTTCTTGCTGGATCTTCTCAGTGTGTGGCCGCGTTCCGATCCGGTGGTAGTTCTTAGTTTTATATAGACTCATGACAAGTGCCTCTTGTAAGGTGAATGTGAATAAAATATTTTCTATTCTATTTATTATAGAAACAGGGATATTTTCGAACAGAATAAGATAAGAGCTTTGATTGTATTGATGAATAAAAACTTACTTATAAATAAAATAAAAAACGTCATATGTATGTGTCCCAAAATTCATATATCAATCCTGGAGCCAAATGCACCCAACACATGGACTGCTGGCAGTTAATGTGTCAGCAATAGCCTGGGAGAGGGTTTGTGGGAAATTGTATCACGATATTGTATGCTGACAGCTCGCTAGAAAAATAATATTTTAGGGACTTCATCGTTCACCAAAGAAATATTGATAAAAGGCAGATGGAAGATTATCAAAATAGATATACCAACAGTGAAAAAATTCATGGTTGCAGGTGGCCGGGGAGACCTAAGTTAACATTTCAGGGCAAAATCGTTCAGATATTATCCGAGGGTAATGAAAATGAGTCTCTAAAACCGGCATATTCGTATGAAAAGAGTAATTAATGTACTTATATCTAGACAGGTCTGTAAATATCGATACTCTGTGCAACTCCATCTGCGTTTAAGATATGTATGTATGTATTTAACTTTTTCAGCTTTTGTAATTGTAAAAAATTGTACTGTGATATTGCAAGATTTTATCATCGCATAGATATTATTTCTTTTCTTTTTTTTTAAGCCATTGATACCTTTTATTACCTTTATGTATTACCATGAGTAATAGGTTGAAAAAAAAAAACAAAAAATACTTTAATTTCGGTTAAAAAGTTTTTAACTTTATTTACATTAGTTCATTATTCTTGATTTTATTAAATATTTTGAACTTGCTAGAATCAATAAATTTTTAGAAATAATTAACTAACAACTACTGCATGAGACTTACATAATTTTCAAGTTATTTTAATAACTCAGTAACTATCTCATATTTAAATGGAATTTAAATAAAACTTTAACTTGCATTGCATGTGAAGTTACATTTAATCCGTCTGTTTCTGTGCCTTCGAATTCCATAAAAAATGTCACCTAACCCTAGTAGAGTTCACAGAAAGAAACAACTAATATTATCTCTATACATATCTCATACACTCGCTACCGATTCCTGGAAACTGTTTTTGTGGGGCCACTTGTCATTTTTATCCTGTGTTTTCTTTTGACATTCATTTCAAGCACCTGTTGATTTGGATGGTATTTTTATTTGTCAGGACTAGTCATGGCGAGTAAGTTTATGGAAATAAAGTTATTCAGTGTAAACGGCAGCAATGAGTAATTATAAAATAAAGTCGTCTGGGTTCATTTTCCAAAAAATACCTGTTACGAGTAAAGTTGTTATAAATTTATGCTACACTCATGCTTTTTATTTTATCAATTTGTATATCACCGTAATTTATCTAGGTATGTTAAATGTATATACATATACGCAGTTGGAAACTATTATTAAGAAATATTTACTAATCTCTGATATTATTAAGAAATTTCTTATATCTACCATATTACATGCATATGGTAGATATAAGAAATTTCTTTTGTGATGAAATAAATGTTATTTTTAAAGTCCAGCAAAAAATATTAGATTGTTGTGTCTGTATGTGTTGGTCTGTCTGCGGTATCACACTAAAGTCTAAACGAAAGTACCGATTTCCATGCAGAAATTTTGTTTGGAAAGTGACGTAGTCGAGCAGGTTCTTAGCTAAATTTATATATATTATGTATTTATATATGTATATTATACTTCCGACAAGCGTTATAAAAAAATGTTTCGTTTCCAAGATTTAATAGGTGGCTTGGCACTTC